>JAXIVJ010014930.1:0-5000 GCA_036785665.1 Chirona hameri
TGACAGGCCCCCTTGTTAACTTCCAAACTAAGCAACTTAGAGCAATGCGGTGAGTACCAGCATGTTGCCTGTCTTGAGAGAAATCTAACAGTATGCGATTTTTAGGTTTCAGGTCAACGGATGACCTTCCAGGGCAAGTGAATGACCTCGGATTTACCACGTCCAGAACAGCGATTTTGCTCTTCAGAAAACCTCAAAATTAGAAATTGATAAATGTAAATAAAAAGGTATGTTCCTAGACCAGTTTTGGCTCAGAGCTACAGAAAAGGTAATTATTTGTTCGTATCTTGTCAAAAAAAGTCAAAACAATTTTTTTTTTAAATGACGTCATCAGTTTCTTACACTTAGAGAGCCATCACTCAGTCAAAAATGAAGATATTGCATTGAAATTTGGTATGAGTATTGCCCATACTCAGTTCTCTCACATATATTCCAGTTTTTCTAATATCTTAGAAATTTTTGATTTTGTGGGGATTTTTCCAAAACAAAACAGTTTTTTAAAATTTTGGGGTGCCATGCCATTTTGTATCTTTGGTCAATTGAGTTTTCAATTTGCTTTAAAACTCTATTTTCAAGATTTTCCAAATATTTCTATTTTTACCAACATGACGTCATCAAAACGTCATTATTTCCCAAATTTTTCAACCAATTTCAAATATTTTTTTTTTACAGCCTACGTATAATTGCTGTAAACTCAGCTACCCAACTTTTGAGCAAGATGCACCGCATGTGTAAAAAGTTATTCAAGATAAACAACAGGCCCCCCCTGAGGTTTTTCTTGAATAACTTTTTACACATGCAGCGTATCTTGCTGAAATTTTCAGTACCTGAGTTTACAAAATTATATGTATGCTGTAAAATGTATTTGAAATTGGTTTAGTAGTTTGGGAGATAATCATGTTTTGATGACGTCATGTTGGTGGGAAAACGATAAATATTTGAAAACTCGTAGAAAACAGAGTTCTAAAGCAAATTGCAATCTCAATTCAGCAAAGATACAAAATGGCATTCTCTTTAAAATGGCTATCTCGGATTTTCAAAAATTTTGGTTTTGGACCCCTAAAATGTTTAAAAAACTGATTTTTGGGGTAAAATCCCCACAAAATCAAAACTTTCAAAGATATTAGAAAGACTGGAATTATGTGAGAGAACTGGGGCGGCGGATCCCCCACTTTTCTTCATAATTTGTGTTTTGTATTTTAACCCGCGCCGTGCCGGGGCTGTATGTTAACCCGCGCCGTGCCGGGGCTGTATGTTAACTCGCGCCGTGCCGGGGCTGTATGTTAACCCGCGCCGTGCCGGGGCTGTATGTTAACCCGCGCCGTGCCGGGGCTGTATGTTAACCCGCGCCGTGCCGGGGCTGTATGTTAACCGCGCCGTGCCGGGGCTGTATGTTAACCCGCGCCGTGCCGGGGCTGTATGTTAACCCGCGCCGTGCCGGGGCTGTATGTTAACCCGCGCCGTGCCGGGGCTGTATGTTAACCCGCGCCGTGCCGGGGCTGTATGTTAACCCGCGCCGTGCCGGGGGCTGTATGTTAACCCGCGCCGTGCCGGGGCTGTATGTTAACCCGCGCCGTGCCGGGGCTGTATGTTAACCCGCGCCTTGCCGGGGCTGTATGTTAACCCGCGCCGTGCCGGGGCTGTATGTTAACCCGCGCCGTGCCGGGGCTGTATGTTAACCCGCGCCGTGCCGGGGCTGTATTTTAACCCGCGCCGTGCCGGGGCTGTATGTTAACCCGCGCCGTGCCGGGGCTGTATGTTAACCCGCGCCGTGCCGGGGCTGTATTTTAACCCGCGCCGTGCCGGGGCTGTATGTTAACCCGCGCCGTGCCGGGGCGTATGTTAACCCGCGCCGTGCCGGGGCTGTTAACCCGCGCCGTGCTGGGGCTGTATGTTAACCCGCGCCGTGCCGGGGCTGTATGTTAACCCGCGCCGTGCCGGGGCTGTATTTTAACCCGCGCCGTGCCGGGGCTGTATTTTAACCCACGCCGTGCCGGGGCGTTTAGTCGCCCCCCCCCCCACAAGTTTTTCGAGGAAAGCGAAGACAAAACGTCGGAGTGCATCGCTGCCGTTTTTGGCACAGCTGTTTGGGCATCAATTACTCACATTGTGTGAAATTCTTGACCACTGGTTATCTCAGGCCAGGTCACCAGGCAAGGTCACGTGACACCCACCTTCAAAAGAAGTTTGCGGTCGTACCACTGCCACAGTTTTTGGCCGATAGGTTTCCAAATTACAGGATTTCATAAGGTCATAGGCACCTACAATTCAAATATCTAAGATTGTGTATATACGTGACCTAAGGTCGGGTCAATTTCGTGACCTCCCCATTATAAGTCAATAGGGAAATATTAAAATGCTTCCTATTCCAAGGATACGCATGATATCAGTCCAATTCCTTCTGGATCATGTTATCATAGGCTATCTTTGAAGATCCAGGTGCAATGTTTGTTCAGTGACCCCTACAGGTTCAGCCAAGGTCATCTGAGGTCACCAACACTTTGTCAATAACTATCAATAGAATGAAGATAAAGAAGTGAAACTGGCATCAATGTGTTTGTCTCGTCGAGACACGTCTCCCAATATGAAACCTGACCTACTTGGGTCACCACTTGACCTTAACCTGAGGTCAAATTTATAAATTGATCTACACTGGTCAAAATGGGTGTGATTCGAAGCGCGTTGATGAGACGAACACGATGCCGTCCAAATCATTGCCTTATATTTATTAGGTAAAAAGTTATTTGCGAACAACTATATGCGAACAAAAACAGCCCTTTTGACCTTTGATGACCTCTGGAGCCTAAACTATTAACCTGAACTAAACTTGTGTGACACTTAACTGATTGCAAATTTCAAGAGCTTTCGATTTTTTTTCCCGATTGCTCCTAGCATAGTTCCCGAGATGTTTGGGAGTTTCTGGAGCGATGTCCTAAAACTGGAAAATCTGACATTTGATGACCTCTGGTGACCTCACTATTGACCTGAACCCAAAAATGTCCCAAATAGTTTCACAGTGATGTTTTATGATCTTTCAAACAGTGTTTTTGGCTTTTATCTACGTCCCATAGGAGCCGAGTTCGTGAGGGGGCGTCGAAACGCTCCACCCCCCTTGCACGGCGAAGGTGGCGCCGAGCACCAGTACGGTTAACCCGCGCCTCGCTGGGGTCGGCAGCCGAACGCGCCCCGCGCGGGGATAAATATTACCCCCTCTCCCTCTTATATTCCGAACCAATGGCCACAGCGGGACACGCAAGGCGGCGATCGAAAGGTCTCAAGGAGACAAATATAATGCATGCCCGAAATTCTTAAAATAAGGTCACATGTCAGGTCACGATCAGGTCAAAGGTGGCACTTGAGGTATTTGAGCTTGTGAGCCATACTTTCCATCCAAAGCCTTAGATTGCGACTATTATCGCACAAGGTGTTGTCAAAGATATAATGCATCTCCCGTATAAGTCGAAAGTGAAATTGTAAGCAAAGGTCAAGGTCAAGGTCAGGTCACACAAAGTAACAGGTCTACGAAAGCCATGCGACAGATGTTGTATGGGACACACGTATAATTCGACAGTAGCAGCCATTTGCACAACCTGACCCCACATAATTGCCCTCAGGTCAAGGTCAGGTCACAATAAGGTCAAACTTTGAAATTGATTAATATAAATACAAAAGGTATGTTTCTAGACCAGATGTGTCTCAGAAATTACAGTGAATTAATTTGTCTGTAACTAATCA
Source organism: Chirona hameri (assembly GCA_036785665.1). Taxonomy (NCBI): domain Eukaryota; kingdom Metazoa; phylum Arthropoda; class Thecostraca; order Balanomorpha; family Balanidae; genus Chirona; species Chirona hameri. Next base: position 3,736 of record JAXIVJ010014930.1, read on the forward strand.
ATCAAAGCAACAACAAAAACGGGAATTAAATAAGTGACGTCATGAGTTACTTATACTTAGGGAGCCATAATTCAGTAAAACATAAAGCTTTTGCTTTGAAAATTGGTTTGAGTATCGTCCATACTTGGTTCTATAACATATATTCCGGCTTTTTGCAAATGTTTTGAAAATTTAGATTTTGAGAACATTTTTTTTTCAAAAACATCGTTTTTTTATTTTTGGGGGTCAAAAAACAAAATTTTCAAAATTTCGAGGTAACAGGTTTTTCGCTATTGCAATTTTATACCTTTTAGCGTTTTTATATTGCATTTTGCTTTATATGTGGCATTTGTACGGCCTGACAAAGTTTAGCTGATTTTGGTGTCAAACTCGCGTGTAGTGACCTCATTAAAACGTCATTATCTTCCAAAGTACTACCTTAATTTTAGTGAAATTTGGTGAGAAGACGTACAATGAATGCAGCATAAGGTACTGCAAGTTTAACATCGTTATCCCCCATAGTTTTCATTGTATTTAGCAAATTCTGGAGGGAAAAAATTACCCCCCTGCGGGGCGCGGGTTAATTTTCAATGAGGAAAATTTGAAAACGAAAAGGTGCACCAAGATGAGAAGTGAGAAGTCTGCAAAAAATATTTTTGGCCACCCCCCAACTTTAAAATCGTTCCCGAGCCTCCGCTCGCGTCTGCTCGGTAATAACATCAGCAGTACCGAGTGCCGCTTTGTTTACCAGTCGCGTGCCAGCGGTATCAGTTTATATCAGTAGACCAGGGGTTCTCAAACTGAGCTCCACGGCTACTCGGGATCGCCAGGTGATTTTTCAAGTTTTTGTTAGGGTTCATTTTGAAGCTGTGCAGAGCCAGCAGCGACGCTACGGGTACATTTTAGCTCCAAAGCCATGAAGTAGAACTCATGATTATTTGCAGGGCCCCAGCTGTCACGCCAGCTCACCCGGAAGGCTCGCGGGTTGGGAAGTTTGGGAAGCACTGCAATGGCGGCTGGAGATTCAGTATGCGCGTGTTGTACTGGAGTCAGCTGGCCAGATCAGCCCTTTGAGTTCCAAGTCCGCAGCGGGGACGGCAGAATACAACAACTCGGTCATTGTAATGACTCGACATACCGGTGACTCGGTGATTTTGTGACTCGGTGACTCGGTGACTTCCCTAGCCGCGTCAGACAGAAGAAGTTACCCTGTCAAACAAGGGCTGTGGTGGAGCTCGGAGGAGCTGTGGTGGAGCTCGGAGGAGCTGTGGTGAGCTCGGAGGAGC
>JAXIVJ010014930.1:10000-33053 GCA_036785665.1 Chirona hameri
CCTGCCGTTTCTGCTGTCTCGCTTCCGAGCGCTCGGTGGCAGCGTCATTATATCCACAGTGACGTCACTTGATCAGCTGGCGGAGTATGACGTCATCGTCAACTGCACCGGACTGGGAGCACTGAGCCTGTTCGGTGACGACACCCTGTGTCCCATTCGGGGTCAACTGGTGCGCGTCCGAGCACCCTTCGTGAAGACCTTCATCGCGAGTGGGGATTCTTACGTCATCCCAAACGATGACGTTATAATTCTGGGTGGCACGATGCAGGCCGGCGACTGGCGGAGGGAGCCGGACCCGGCAGACACGGCTCGCATCGTGGACGGGTGCTGCCGCCTGGTGCTGGCGCTGCGAACTGCGCCCGTGGAGGCCGTGTGGGCCGGGCTGCGACCGTTCCGGCCGGCCGGGGTGCGCCTGGAACTGGAGCGCCGCCTGGTGGCCGGCAGGGGGCGGCCGGTGGTGCACAACTACGGCCACGGCGGCGCCGGGGTCACCCTGTTCTGGGGCTGTGCGCTCGAGGTGGCCGCGCTGGTGCAACAGCAGGTACAGGCGCTCAGGGTCAGCAGCAAACTGTAGAGTTGATGGACTGCGGGGTGGGATCCCTGCAGTTAACCGTATAGCTGTGGGATCATGGGGCGGGATTCCAGCAGTTAATGCTATAGCTGTGGGATCATGGGGGGAGTGATCCTTGCAGTTAACCCTCGCCAGTGCAGGGGGTGGGGGTGATGCCACCCCCCCCCCCCCCCCTCTCGGTTTTTCGGGCATAACCCGCGTAAATATCAACCGATTGCGATGCAACTTTCAGTACCCTACTTGTGAACAATTCTACACATATTCTGAATTTGTTCATGTGTAGGTCACATGACCTGTGACCATTTACCTGTTTTTCAAAGTCATGTCAGGCGCAACTGGCGTCCCGTAGTATTGATCCTTGTAACTTGTGCAGTTGCATAGTGTTTGTTGTTCAGGAAGCATATGCACAGGTCTTTCCAGGTGACAGTTGTTGTTTCCATTGAGATTGTGACCTCGATTGACCTTGTCAGAGGTCAACTGAGGTCATTGACCTTCAATGACCTCATATTACTTTTTTGGCTTCTAGCAGTTGCTAGGACATTTTGTGACGCTGATTTCAAATATGGGATCCATTTTACATAATTATATGTTCCAGTGGGGTCATGCGCCCCAACAGTGAACCGAGGTCACTGACATCAAATGACCTGACATGACCTGACATGACCTGTTTGGAATTTGGCAGTTTCTAGACATTTTGTGACGCTGATTACGAAATTGGCACCCATTAAGCATTATGATATGCTCATTCACGATTCTAGCTCGATAAAATTCAATTTATACGCATTTTCTATTTTAATGACATTTGGGTCATTGACATGACCTCAGAGGTCACCTAATGACTTAGGACCTTACAATCGGGTATCAATGGCTTCCTCTCGTGAACAAGCAACACGCCCGTTTTTTAATCGAAGCTCTAGCCCAATTAGGGGCGCAACTCTAGGGGAGTTGTACCCTCCCCCCGCCCCTGCACGGTCACGCACTGATCGTACGCTGCACGGGCGAGGGTTACTGTATAGCTGTTGGATCATGGGGTGAGCTGTGTCCCAGCTGTGAACTGTGTCTTCAGGTGCTGGCAAAGGCCCCGTCACAACAGGGTCCGGTCCTTGCAAATTATTGATACGGACCCGGCCCTGGAAGCCGCCCGGTCTTGGTCACTGGTCAGGCCCGATCGAGGCAGGGGCCCGGTGCTGGCAAAGGCGTGTATCAGGGGCCCGGTCAGGCGTCGAGCCCGGTTCCTTCGAATTATTGATGTCACGGGCACATTCCTGGCATGGCAGTAAGGCAGGGGCCCGGTCTTGATCTGGCCCGATCCTGACAAAATGTGGCATGTCGGGGCCGTCCTAATGAGGGCCTTCTCATGACAGGGGCCGTTTTCTGCGAACCGAGGGCCCATGTTAAAACAGGCCCGCTCGACCATGGTAAAATCCGCGGTCGAGACAGGCAGAGGTCGAGAAAATCTGTCTTGCAAATGACGAATTTTGTGAAGAAAACCTTATATTTTCGGTGTCTCATACGAGCCTTCTTTTACGCAACGTTAAGCTGAGCCTAGCCAAAGTTGGGGGGCGTCCTGAAGTTTTTTTTTGGGAGTCAATATCACCCTCTGACCCCGTCTCCACCCCCTGTTCCCGGACTTATGCGCCTGCGGCAGCCGTGTCACGGACGTCGCCAGCGCCAGCGCCGGCTATGCGCTGCGCGCTCTGCCGCCAGTTACGTCACATCAAGTTTGCTTGGCTCAGACGAGGTGGCGTATACGGTGCTCGCTCAAGCAGTGTCACCCCCTGATGTGTTCATAAGCTATACATATTATTGGCCATAACTTTGTCAATTTCCATTGGATTTCCAGTTGAAAGTAATGCCGACACTCGTCTTGAAAATGCACATCTTTTGATGGGTGGTTCGTACCTGTAACTGCAATGTTCGCTGTAGGAGAAGCATCCAGAATGTATGCCCCTATTATACACGTGGCTTCTGGTTTTGAATAAATAACTTGGTTAATTTTGAACCGATTTCCAATTGAAAATTACCAAAAGATGCTTCGTGAAAGTACGCATATTTGATGGGTGGCTGGTCGCAGTACCTGCAATATATCGATTAAGTTGTGCAAATGTTTGTTCTTGCATTACGCTGTATTGCAGCAAGTTTTTGATGAGCTATAAATATTATTAGCCATAACTTTGTCAATTTTCATTGGATTTCCAATTGGAAATAATACCGACACTCGTCTTGAAAAGGCACACCTTTAGATGGGTGGCTCGCACTGGTAGCTACAATATGCTCCGCAATAGAACTTAGAAGCACATTCACCTGTAACTGCGATACATTAGGGATACATTTTGCATGTGGTTACAGTTTTAACCCGCGCGGCGCGGGGGAGGGGTAAATTTTACCCCCCTCCCGGATTTTCTCCATAACTTGACAACTATGACAGATATCAAAGTGAAACTTACGGTAGCTTATGGTGCATCAATTCTACGTCTTCTGCCATTTTTTTTTTTAATTCGTAATTTTTTTTTGGCAGATAATGATGTTTTAGTGACGTCATGCCATGTCATTTTTGGTGAAAAAACGTTAAATGTTTGAAAAATAGTAGAAAATAGAGTGTTACTGCAAATTACAAATTAAAGGCGTCAAAAGAAGGTAAATAACATTGTCTTTGAGATGGCTATCTCAGATTTGCAAAATTTTGGGTTTTTGACCCCCAAAAAAGCAAAAAACTTTTTTTGGGGAAGAATTTTCACAAAAGTTTTTTGTTTGAAGATTTATAAAAAAACGGAAGATATATTAGAGAACCGAGTATGAACGATATTCAAACCAAATTGCAAAGCAACTTCTTTATTTTTGACTGACTTATGGCTCTCTAAGAACAAGTAACTCATGACGTCATTTTTTAAAATTGTGTTTTTGGGCTTTTACTGACCAGATACAGACAAATAAATGCCACCACTGTATTTCGAAGACAAAACTAGTCTAGAAACATGCAATGTTTATTTAGATTAATCAATTTCAAATTTTGACCTTATTGTGACCTGACCTTGACCTGAGGACGATTAAATGGTGTCAGGCTGTGAAAATGGCTCCTTCTATCGAATTATACGTGTAAAATAACCCATACAACATGTGTCGCATGGCTTTCGTAGACCTGTGACCTTGTGTGACCTGACTTTGACCTTGACCTTTGCTTACAATTTCACTTTTACTTATGCGGGAAATGCATTATACACTCTGGAGCATTTTGTGAGATAATAGTTGCAATATAAGGCTTTGGATGGAAAGTATAGCCCCAAAAACTAAAATACTTACATTTTACATTTGACCTGACCGTGACCTGACATGTGACCTTATTTTAAGAATTTCGAGTACGCATTCGATTCTTCTCGTTAAGAGCTTGCGATCGCCGCATTGCGCGTCTCGCTGCGGTTATTGGTTCGGAAGATACGAGGGGGGGGGGGGTAAAATTTACCCCCCCCCCCCCCCAGCGCCACGCATTCGGCTGGAGACCCCAAGCGCCGCGCGGGTTAAGTAAAAACTTCTGTCAATTGTGAACCGATTTCCATTCGAAAATTACCAATAGATGCTTCGTCATAAGACGCATTTGTTGATTAGTGGCTGGTCGGCGTTCATGCAATATATCGATTAAATTTTGACTAAGTTTGTTTTTCGTTTACGATGAATTGACGCTTAGCTCAAAACATTATTGGCTATAACTTTGTCAATTTGCATTGGATTTCCAATTGAAAACAATGTCGACACTGGTCTTGAAAAGGCACACCTTTTGATGGGTGGTTCGTACCGGTAGCTGTAATATTCACATTTAACTGCACATCTACACATTTATTTGCATCCACCACACACCGATGACCACACATTGAAACACATTTGTGGGTAGGTATATCACATTTATGTATGCACATGAACATTATGGGTATGTGTTCACGCAATGCCACTCCAACTCTACTCATACAAGGCCATAGTGTACACATTCACACATTTTCAATCGCGACCAATATACCAGGGGTGGTAAAAATAGACTATGGTTCTCCGACCAAATCGAAAGTTGGAAAATGGTTCTCCAGCAACACTAATGCAGTATCGCTCGTTGAAGCAATATTCATATTTATACTCTTGTGAAATATTGATCATACCTGAAAAAATATAGTTGCAGAAACTCTGATAAGCTACTCTGTAGCTGATGCAAGATTAAAGACACTGTAAAATTCTTGAGGCCCCTATAGAAGAAGAGAGTATAGACAGGTCCTAAGCAATATTTGTCATTTAATGTGATTATTTTTTTTTTCATTTCTGACGGACAGAAAAGTGTAACCGTAATAACAAAGCTATGACGTCACCAAAAACGATACATAAAGAGACATACAAGAAAAGTGCAACAAAGAGCCTCTTGGGGCTCATTCGATGTTGCACCCCCCCCCTCCACCAGTCTCGCCCCTTCAAATCACCTTACTCTACCTGCATAGAAGAAGGCTAATCCCACGAGTATTTATGAACTAATCCCTTCTCTGTAAAATATTTATATAATCTAATTTTGAAGGAAGCAAGTATCACTGAATCAGCGACACAGCGACGACACACAATCAGCGACATACCCCCCCCCCCCCCCCCCCTCCAACGCCTCCAGGGTGAATTACTATTCCGTTCGCGAACGTAGCCTAGCGTATTTTATATGGGACTTTGACGTCCAAAGGCTGGGACTGTTAAACCTGTACGGGACATGAATCTGTGAGGTTAGAAAGGAAAAAAACGCCATCATTTGGCCCAATTTTTAAAATTGCCTCAATTTCCGAAAAGATAATTCATTCATGCCTAAAGAATATAAAGTCCCGTGCAAACGCGGCTTCTACCTACACTACAATTTGCGCAGAAGCATCTCAAACATTTGTGGGCGTAGCCAAATAATATTGTAACGCTCAACTTCACTGATGAAATACAATGTTTCGCTATTTGGCACATGTTACGTTTCATCGTCAATAATAGGAATGTACCTAGGGACCGATGATTTTGAGTATCCAAGCTCACCAAAGACAATGGGTAGCAGATCACCCGAAACAAACTAGTTATTACGACGTTTGAATTTTTTGAAGCGATCTGTTCCCCGTGCTCCTCTCATTTTGACCAAACTCCAGAAAGCCTGTGCGCAGCTTCCAGACAGGTATCCAGCAACTGGTTTACACCAGGCCCTGGATCCGTTGGAATTAAGCCTTCCCAAGTCATGCGCGAGCCCGTCTCCACATTTGTTGCGATGCTGTATGTTGTAAAAATAAGCCATGCATCGCGCCAACTGATCACACATACCTGCTACGAAAATATCGTATCGGCTCACCAGTCACCACTTCTGCGTGTTGTCATTGACCTAATTTCTTCAACTCTCGACAATTTACCGCACATCAGTAGCACACGCACCTAAAATTCGCACATCAGTAGCACTCGCAGTCACCTTACACGACATTGATACGATAATTATCATGTCTCAGATCCCATGCTGTAAGGGGCCCACTCAAAAACAAGTGACGAAATCCGCGAGGTTTTCCACACAAAAAAAACGGGTGGGGACCCGCATACAAGGGGGGCCCGCTCTTAGGGCTCTGACCCCCGCAATGGAATCCTGCGTGCGCCACTGGAGTCTCCCGTTCAAAGTCAATGAGTGGTCTTCCGCGGTTCTCCCAAACCGCTGTCGACTGAAATAGTAGTTTGCAGACAACTTGGTAGTTTTGTATGGTCTATAAAAACAACTATGTGTGTGGTCTAATATGCTGCCAAACTAATATCACTGTTGCTATGTGGGACGCATATTTTTTTTTGGTAGACTGAGACGCGTATTTTTTTTGGTAGACTGCATTTTCATGTGTGAACCAATTCAGTAGAAATTGCCCTCGAATATCCCACGATTCGATGTAAAAAGCACACGCATGCACAAATATAGCATATGGCTCCTCTGATGGATCATTTGTGATGAAAAAATAGCCAACTTGGCAAGAAAACGACCAATTTTGTTCTCCATCGTCGTCCAGCATGACGGGTCATTTTACCACCCCTGCAATATACTCGCGAGTCGCGACCCAGCAAACGAGGTTGTTAGTGTTGCTTACATGTTGTGATTCAAGGATAGACTTTTGCCGATGTGACGTCACCACTCGTTTTGGTGACGCAAGATTATTGCGACGTAATTTGTATTAATATCAATATTTTTCCAATTATGACAAATTAGTACTATTTTCGCAAAAACGAATGCCAGAACCGTAATCAGGACACTCTTTTCCATCATTCCACATGCTTTTCCCAAGATGTACTATTCCCCTTAACTGTATAGCTGATAGACTGTGGGATGGGGTTCCAGCAGTTAACTGTATAGCTGAGAGGCTGTGGGGCGGGGTTCCAGCAGTTAACTGTATAGCTGAGAGACTGTGGGGCGGGGTTCCAGCAGTTAACTGTATAGCTGAGAGACTGTGGGGCGGGGTTCCAGCAGTTAACTGTATAGCTGAGAGACTGTGGGGCGGGGTTCCAGCAGTTAACTGTATAGCTGAGAGACTGTGGAGCGGGGTTCCAGCAGTTAACTGTATAGCTGAGAGACTGTGGAGCGGGGTTCCAGCAGTTAACTGTATAGCTGAGAGACTGTGGGGCGGGGTTCCAGCAGTTAACTGTATAGCTGAGAGACTGTGGAGCGGGGTTCCAGCAGTTAACTGTATAGCTGAGAGACTGTGGGGCGGGGTTCCAGCAGTTAACTGTATAGCTGAGAGACTGTGGGGCGGGGTTCCAGCAGTTAACTGTATAGCTGAGAGACTGTGGGGCGGGGTTCCAGCAGTTAACTGTATAGCTGAGAGACTGTGGAGCGGGGTTCCAGCAGTTAACTGTATAGCTGAGAGACTGTGGGGCGGGGTTCCAGCAGTTAACTGTATAGCTGAGAGACTGTGGGATGGGGTTCCAGCAGTTAACTGTATAGCTGAGAGACTGTGGGGCGGGGTTCCAGCAGTTAACTGTATAGCTGAGAGACTGTGGGGCGGGGTTCCAGCAGTTAACTGTATAGCTGAGAGACTGTGGGGCAGGGTTCCAGCAGTTAACTGTATAGCTGAGAGACTGTGGGCTGGCTCATATCAGTTAAAAGGAATAGTTAACCTTTAACATGGTTTTATGAACAAAGATAGCAGAATTGTAGAGCAAGTCGAAAAATGGGTTGCAGTGAAATAATTTCCTCGCTACGTTAAGTGATTTCGACATAGAACCTAACATAAGATTCGGTTACGGGCCTCTGGAACGTTGTCGGTATTATGACGTCATACCCGCTGACGTCAGATTTGGGTCATACGCAGATTCCGCGGTATGCGGCAAACTAGCCATAACCAGGGTGGGTAAGTTAAGCCGTAACCATTACAGTATTCGCGTGTACTTGATAATAACCGTGAAACTGCGGTGGGTTACGAGAAACCAACGATTTTTGTGAAGTAGAGATATTTTATGGAAATGTTCAGAAACTCAAGCAACGCGTCCTATTTTGCGTACTTTATGTCACTAGTCTGCCATTATTGTGCGAAATAGCTTCCGTATCTGAGCAGCCATGCCATATGCATGACGTCATATCATGCCATGAAGTTGTTTGAGGCCATGCAGGAGAAAAGAAAAAACATGCGCATTTTTCAACGGATATCCATCGGCGAATATGACGGTCCGAACAAATTGCATTCGTTTTTAGTCAGCTCACAAAAACCGTTAGCCAAACTTCAAGACAACTTCCAATGTGACCTTTTCTCTTATCTGTACAGCTGAGGGACTGTAGGGTATCGAATACAATTGTGTGGGCAGGACTTCTAAAGGATGAACATGTTGTAGCCTATCAGGGGCGTCAGAATCGTGGCATTGATGTATGCATACCCAGTGGATTCGAAGCATGAGCTTGAAGGGCTCAACTTAAATATACAGATTGACTGAGTGGACGTGTTGAGGCAGAGGTTGATGCGATTGGCGGCGTGCGGCCGCTGCTCAAGTCGTGAATAGACTAGATAGGAATCGAAAAGATAAGTGGCGGTGATGTGGGAAGCAGTGACGCTTGTTTATTGAGGTATGATCATTGGGTATGACTGTGTTTACTGTGGTATGAACATTGTGTATGACTGTGTTTACTGTGGTATGGTCATTGGGTATGGCTGTGTTTACTGTGGTATGACCATTGTGTATGACTGTGTTTACTGTGGTATGGTCATTGGGTATGGCTGTGTTTACTGTGGTATGATCATTGGGTATGACTGTGTTTACTGTGGTTTGAGCATTGGGTATGACTGTGTTTACTGTGGTATGAACATTGGGTATGACTGTGTTTACTGTGGTATGATCATTGGGTATGACTGTGTTTACTGTGGTATGAACATTGGGTATGACTGTGTTTACTGTGGTATGAACATTGGGTATGACTGTATTTACTGTGGTATGAACATTGGGTATGGCTGTGTTTACTGTGGTATGATCATTGGGTATGACAGTGTTTACGGAGGTATTAGCATTGGGTATGACTGTGTTTACTGTAGTATGATCATTGGGTATGACTGTGTTTACTGTGGTATAGTCATTGGGTATGATTGTGTTTACTGTGGTATGAACATTGTGTATGACTGTGTTTACTGTGGTATGAGCATTGGGTATGACTGTGTTTACTGTGATATGATCATTGGGTATGACTGAGTTTACTGTGGTATGAACATTGTGTATGACTGTGTTTACTGTGGTATGAACATTGGGTATGACTGTGTTTACTGTGGTATGAACATTGGGTATGACTGTGTTTACTGTGGTATGAGCATTGGGTATGAATGTGTTTACTGTGGTATTAACATTGGGTATGACTGTGTTTACTGTGGTATGAACATTGTGTATGACTGTGTTTACTGTGATATGATCATTGGGTATGACTGTGTTTACTGTGGTATGAACATTGGGTATGACTGTGTTTACTGTGGTATGAACATTGGGTATGACTGTGTTTACTGTGGTATGATCATTGGGTATGACTGCGTTTACTGTGGTATGGGCATTGGGTATGACTGTGTTTACTGTGGTATGATCATTGGGTATGACTGTGTTTACTGTGGTATGGGCATTGGGTATGACTGTGTTTACTGTGGTATGGTCATTGGGTATGACTGTGTTTACTGTGGTATGAACATTGGGTATGACTGTGTTTACTGTGGTATGAGCATTGTGTATGACTGTGTTTAGTGTGGTATGCACATTGGGTATGACTGTGTTTACTGTGGTATGAACATGGGGTATGACTGTGTTTACTGTGGTATGAACATTGGGTATGACTGTGTTTACTGTGGTATGATCATTGGGTATGACTGTGTTTACTGTGGTATGGGCATTGGTATGACTGTGTTTACTGTGGTATGAACATTAGGTATGACTGTGTTTACTGTGGTATGATCATTGGGTATGACTGTGTTTACGGAGGTATTATCATTGGGTATGACTGTGTTTACTGTGGTATGGTCATTGGGTATGACTGTGTTTACTGTGGTATGAGCATTGGGTATGACTGTGTTTACTGTGGTGTGAACATTGGGTATGACTGTGTTTACTGTGGTATGAGCATTGGGTATGACTGTGTTTACTGTGGTATGAACATTGGGTATGACTGAGTTTACTGTGGTATGAACATTGGGTATGACTGTGTTTACTGTGGTATGAGCATTGGGTATGACTGTGTTTACTGTGGTATGATCATTGGGTATGACTGTGTTTACTGTGGTATGATCATTGGGTATGACTGTGTTTACTGTGGTATGAACATTGGGTATGACTGTGTTTACTGTGGTATGAGCATTGGGTATGACTGTGTTTACTGTGGTATGAACATTGTGTATGACTGTGTTTACTGTGGTATGAACATTGGGTATGACTGTGTTTACTGTGGTATGAACATTGGGTATGACTGTGTTTACTGTGGTATGATCATTGGGTATGACTGTGTTTACTGTGGTATGAACATTGGGTATGACTGTGTTTACTGTGGTATGAACATTGGGTATGACTGTGTTTACTGTGGTATGAACATTGGGTATTAGGGTGACCCCCTATGTACGCTTTTTCCGAAAGTCTTTGCTCCTTAAGTCTTATTAGATGTAATCGAATGCTCTAATCATGAATATGACAGTTATTTTGACAAATTCGGATTATTTCAGGTGGCCCCGAACGAAAAAGGGTCCACGATTTCGCGATTTTCTCTGTCCTTTTTGGCAATATATAACTTAGCCGTGGGTCACTGAATTTGCATGTATGTCACAGTTAATAAGGAGCATACTGTGTGGAATCCAATGTTACCAAATGCGTCACTCTATGTCATTTTAAAGTCATATAATTCGACTTTTTCTTCAACCCTTATTTGCTGAATTTACATATAATTCCGCTTGTTGGCACTAGGTGGCGGAAAAAAACATTGGCGAAGATAAAGGGACTTGACACAAGACAAGTATGCAAGGAACTGTATCCAAAAGAACTCGCAAAGATGTGGAAAGTTCAATAGGCAACATGAAACTGTCCCTCGACCGAAACAAACACACTCGTCACAAACAGCGTTGCTAATACTGACACGCTGTTGCAACATGCACTTGCAGCTGTTTAGTGAATTAAGCTCTCGATTGGCACTGCACTGCACTCTTCTACATTGCGCTGCACATTGCGTAAGCCTAGATCAATATAACGTAAACATGAAGCAAGGCAACAGCATGTGCCCAAAGCAAGATACATTGTATTGTGTAGGCGGCGTTTACCACTTATTTTTTTGCAACATTTATAATCGTTCTCGTTCTGAACGTTCTCCATTTTCCTGAAGCGCTGCTTGGTTACTTGGCCGCTGTGCTGCTTCCTGACAGCCCTTTTGTTAAGGGACAAACCGCCCTGGCGTTTCGCTCCACAGACAGCCGCCACAGCTTCTGTGGTGAACTTCACGGCTCTCTCGGTAGACTGAGTGTGCGATGGTATGCCCGTTTCCAGCTCCTCCCTTAACCTTATTTGTAACGGGGGGGGGGGGGGGGGGGGGCGGATTCCGCCCCCCGTTTTCATAGAATTGAATACCGCATTTGGAGTCAAAATTTTTAGTTCTTAACTTGAACAGAGGCGGTTCCAGGGCACAGTTTTGGGTGGGTTCGGAGGCGACATTTGGCGATAATACGGAAATGCGATCTTCACGGTTTCTTCCTAACTGCCTCAAGTATGAAGGAGTTACATCGGTTTACGGTGATTGAAACAAGTGCAAATTAGTTGATGTTAATGAAATATTATAAAAATTGCATGGCAGAGGCGGTTTCAGAGGCTTGAAAATGGGGGGGGGGGGGGGGGGCAGGAAGTATTGAATGCTTGGCGGTAAGCCAATAGAGCGATGTAAGGGGCATGTATAGCTATCAAGATGTAAAAGATAGCTTCTGCTTCCATTATTTGCATAATTTATTACATATAAAGTTTCAGGGGCGTGTTCAGACACATGAAAAGGGGGGTGACTGGCATGGTGATGACGATATGCCAGCGATAACGACGCAATAGACGTTTACCTTATAATGATATATGCACATATGAGGCCAGAAAAGGGAATACAGTCATTTTTTTTTGCAGAGGCGCGCTCAGGAATGGAAGAAAGGGGGTCATATTATTGCAAGGAAACTAATAGGCATGGGCCTACAATGACATAACATACTGCAGTTTTCGGAAGAAACACGCACCACAGGCTACTCTACGAACGATTATAAGATAATAGGCGAGTACAGGTAGGGTAAAAAGGGGGTAAGCAATGTTAATTGAAGTTGTAAGTGAAATAGTCACTGTTGACTAGTTAGTATCATAATAGCGGATAATATACTTATCAAAAGGTCTTGCGCCGCCCCAGTTTGGATCCTGGATACGCCTATGATGAAGTACAACATTCAAAAAGGAACTATCTACGATCAGTAACATATGTATAGTGCTGGGTAGCAAGTTGTCTGCGGTTAATATTTTTTTCCAATTTTACCTCCCTTTTTCACTAACCTGGTACCGTCTATGGCAAAAATATGATTTATAACTGTTTTGTCTAATGTCACAATCACATACCCTTTCATTTATCAAAAAAACAAACATAAAAAAATGGTTTTATTACGCATTTACTTCACCCCCATATTGAGTGACCTGCACACGCCTATGATTTTTGAATTTTCAAACGTCACTGTCATATATCAATTTCGAATTCAATCTCTATCGATTTATATTAGTTGTGTTAAAATCGGTCGATAAGCATGAAAGCTATGTTGGATCAAAAATACCACTAAAATTTGTAGTTTTTGCCCCCTTGTTGCCTCCCTATCCAAAATTTAGATTTTTGTTTATTATTTAGAAATGTAGATCGTGTTGAGGAGAACCCAAAACCGTTTATTTGTGAAAATCGGACGGGTAGATCTCGAGATCTCCGGGGGGGGGGGGCGGAATCCCCCCCCCCCCCCCCTTTGTTACAAATAGGGGTAGCCAGGAGCAGGTTACAAATAGGTTAATATTAATAATATCTCGCCAGTTCTGCGTCTTGCAAGCCCTTGTTGAAGGGCAGTTCGACATCAGTTCCTTGTTCTACAAGGGACCGGACGTCCACCAGCCCCGTGTATGTCAGTGCCTCTGTGCTAATCACTAGTGCCCGAAACAGCCGAACCTGCCCGCTGCCGCTGCCGTCGGCATTCTCTGCGGTGCGCCGAACAAACTGGATGAGCTCCACTGCTTCTGCTCGAACTCTGGGTGCGCTATGCACGTGTTGCACTTGGTATTTTTGAGGACGACCTCCAGGGTTTCCTTTGGAGTTATATTTTTGCCAGCGAATAAACTCGCAGATGTGGGCAGGCGCATATATGTACGGCATATATGCGTATGTCTGCTGTATGTGTCTGCTGTATGTGCTTCAAGACATGCACGGAGGTAGCACATTCTCCGGGTGGCGCACCCGGAGAATGTACTGCAGTACATTATGCAGTACTGCAGTACATGCTAGCGATGCTAGGCGATCAAGACACTGCAGTTCGAGCAGAAGCAGTGGAGCTGATCCAGTACAGACATATCAGGATGATCATGGCATGGCATGGCAGGAGACATGTCTTCAATCTGTTGCTGTCGAGAGCTTAACCGTGGAGTCAAATATATTCATTTCATATTTGGGTTATCCTTATGCATTGCAGATTCAGCCACAATTACCTATTAATATCCAAGTATCATGCACCAACGAAAAAGCCCTCTAAAATATCACTTTGTTGATCTTTACGTACCCTAAAAAGCGCTCCATCCGCGCTGCATCTCAGTAAATGGCAGTAACGCTGCGATTTCGGCAGCAACACACCATTTCTAGCTAAACCTTCTGGAATAGAGGTGCAGACAATATAAACATTTGGTCACAGCCTAGTCACGGTCACGACATGAGCTGGCCAGTCACAGCTTCAGTCACGCCCGTGACTAGTTCTGGTCCCAGCGCTAGGACGCTGGGATCAGAATTCTGCAACTCTATTCTGGAACTAGCAGCAGAAGCGGGCACCTCCCACGCGTTTAAGCGTAATTGACCATTTCGGCTTTTCCCCACAGTTCGGCGTTCTCCCATTATCGGCCCTACCTAAATCATTTAAAACAAACTGACCCCTGAAATATGCTTATGTGTCTATACAAAGAAGGAAATAATTTAATTTTCGGCCGATTTGGTTCGTATTAGGGGCCATGGTCCCGATTGTATCATAGAGTCCACCTTTGTATCATAGAGTCCACCTTTGGAATGTTATTTCGATTGACCGTTTCTACAGATGGTTTGGGAATCTTCTAAATGTCGCTGGAATAGGCCTTAACCCTCGCCAGAGCGCGCGATTTCAAAACCAAAGGTCCAAAGGCCAAAGCAAACAAGGTTTGTATGGATACAGTTGGAAAGAACATGTCTCTGTCTTTGTTTCCGTCTCTGAATCTTGACTTCTCTGTCTACCTGTTTTTCAATTTGCTGTCTAATCAGTTTATCATATGCTGTGTCACGCCAATGTAATAAGCGCTTTGCACCGTGTGTATGGCATTTATTTCGTGCGATATAGCACATATACATTTGTCTACATGATTATAATAAATAACACAAACAATATACACATGCGAGTGCTTAACCACTATATACGCGTTTAGTGTTGCAACACACTAAGGACATTGCTTCGGAGGATAAAAACTACAACTACTTCACAATCTAGCACATTCAGCACCACCTGACCAACAGGTCCACCCAATACAAAAATACACTGTGTCTGCTCCTCTCATCGAGCGTTACAACTTGCTATTCAGCGCTCCCGCCTTCTTGTTGGCGATGCTCCTCCGCTTTCCCATCTCCCCAAACAGGTTCTGCATCAGACTCTGCGGGAGGTCCGTTATTTCCCGGGACAGACCCGCCGCCCCCGCCGCCCCCGCCGCCCCCGCCGCCCCCGCCGCCGCAGGCTTCTGGGCGGCGGGCGCGGGCGGGTACGGGGGCGGGGACGGGGGCGGGGACGGGGGCGGGGGCGGCGCACTGCCCGGCACGGGGTAATTGTCCAGCAGTTCCTGGAGGGCGACCATCTGCAGGTGCAGGTCCTCCTCGGTCATGAGGCGGTGGTTGCCGCGCTTCTTGAGGTAGAGACGGACGTCGCTGTGAGTGACGGCGCGCACGATCTCCAGACAGTTCTCCCAGTGAACAGAGTCGTCCTGTGCACGGAAGGACTGTTAGTCAGGACCCGGTCATCATAGGTCAGACGGAGACCATGGCTAGGGATCGGTCATAGGTCAGAAGGGACGATATAGTCAGGAGGTGGTCTTAATTAAACCGGGGAGCATGGTTAGGGCCCGGACATAGTTTAGACGGTAACCATTGCTAGGGATCGGTCATAGGTCAGAAGGGACGATATAGTCAGGAGGTGGTCTTAATTAAACCGGGGAGCATGGTTAGGGCCCGGACATAGTTTAGACGGAGATCATGGCTAGGGATCGGTCATAGGTCAAACGGAGACCATGGTTATGGACCAGTCATAGGTCAGAAGGGACACCATGTTAGAGATTGGTCATAGTTTAGATGGAGACCATGTCTAGGGACCAGTCTTAGGTCAGAAGGGACACCATGTTAGGGATTGGTCATAGGTCAAACGGAGACCATGTCTAGGGACCAGTCTTAGGTCAGAAGGGACACCATGTTAGGGATTGGTCATAGTTTAGATGGAGACCATGTCTAGGGACCAGTCTTAGGTCAGAAGGGACACCATGTCAGGGATTGGTCATAGGTCAAACGGAGACCATGTCTAGGGACCAGTCTTAGGTCAGAAGGGACACCATGTTAGGGATTGGTCATAGTTTAGATGGAGACCATGTCTAGGGACCAGTCTTAGGTCAGAAGGGACACCATGTTAGAGATTGGTCATAGTTTAGATGGAGACCATTCTAGGGACCAGTCTTAGGTCAGAAGGGACACCATGTTAGGGATTGGTCATAGTTTAGATGGAGACCATGTCTACCAGTCATAGGTCATAAGGGACACCATGTCAGGGATTGGTCATAGGTCAAACGGAGACCATGTCTAGGGACCAGTCTTAGGTCAGAAGGGACACCATGTTAGGGATTGGTCATAGTTTAGATGGAGACCATGTCTAGGGACCAGTCTTAGGTCAGAAGGGACACCATGTTAGGGATTGGTCATAGTTTAGATGGAGACCATGTCTAGGGACCAGTCTTAGGTCAGAAGGGACACCATGTTAGGGATTGGTCATAGTTTAGATGGAGACCATTCTAGGGACCAGTCATAGGTCATAAGGGACACCATGTCAGGGATTGGTCATAGGTCAAACCGAGGCCATGGTTTGGGACCGGTCATAGGACAGAAACGAAGACTAGGGGCTAGGGACATGTCATAGTTTATTGTTCAAAACTCTCAAAGTGGTCCTGTGGCGACAGATATTGGTAAGTTACTGGTCTTGGCGCACAGTCTGAAATGGAGCTGGCACGATATGAGGGTACGATATGTCCCGAAAATTGTATCCCAAAGAGCCCTTTATTGGTTAGAAATGTACTTTAAAGACATTCCATGAACATAAACCATAAATATATTTCCCATCTTCGGATATTTTCAAAGTGTCAACAACGAAATCATAATAATAATTCATTAATATCCATACTTATGGCAGCTTCTCGACAAAATTAAACACAAATCCAGCTGATTCAACTATGTAGACCAACTATTTCAACTCTCTATTTCGACACTTCCCAACTAAAATCCCCACAGAAAACCCACCAATCCACCCAACTATAAACCACATACATCATACATCACACGAGCCCTACGAGTCTCCTCGTCTCGTCGTCCCTCACCTCCAAGGAGTGGATGATTCGCACCGGGCACCGGATATCGAGCGGTTTCTCAATGTCTATCCGATGGTCCTTCATCTCCTGGCGAAACCGCATTGAGCACGTCACCTCCACACCCCATGCGGCCTTAAAGCGGACCGCCTCGCCGCCATCCACGCGCGCCGCCGTCTGCCGATGTAGAAGAGGTTGGTGAAGATGGTGTTGAAGAGGAGCTGAAGATGGTACCCGTGTCTGCCAAGGTAATGATGGTAAGGCATTCAACGAAGGAATACCATTCTTGGGCCAAAAAGTAAAAGACTACTGATAGCGTACGATTCCCTCACTCTGTGCAGTATTGTGCCGACATATTTCTGACATAATTTGGATAAAGTTCCTACAGAATTCTGACATATTTTTGACATAATTCCGAAAAAGCTTCCAACAGAGTTCCGACATAGTTCCTACCGACTTCAGGTAGACTTCAACCCACCTCGGCATCCAGAGACTGCAACAGCATCTCGACGAGGTCGTCGTCGAGCCCATGGTTGACGGCTGGAGCCAACATCAGGATGCTGTGGACCCTGTCCGGGTACTTCGCTGCCAACATCAGCGACATCCACGCTGTGGAAGACGATGACATCTAGGTCAACGAGAGGTGACGGAGGATCAAAGTAAAGCGGCACATGGAAATTGAGCCGGATGTAATACTGAAAGCGAGAACTGGCGTTTACCAAGTGTCTAATTACCGAGCGGGCGCGAAGTGCCCGTGAGGTTTCTCGTCAACTTACTAAGCAAATTTACATTTAACCCGGCCCGAACCGGCCATACAGACGCTTTTCGGAAGCTAATAACTTTGCAACCACTGCTCCGATGGAGATCGGGTTTTCACCATTGGATAGGACCATCAAATCAATTTTGATTTTGGTATAATGCGTTTTGATAGGGGTAGTACCACAGCGCGTGGCACACGCAAACGTCGAAATGAACAAAAGTAATTCTTGATCAAAAATGGCATTATTAATATAAGCGTTAGTTTTTATACGCTGAAGCATGCAGCGCTCAGGACATACTCCCTTTTGGAGGATTCGAGAAATGAGATCATGAACAATTTAATCAAACTTAATTTTTATGTTGGCATGCATAGAGGCCTGCCAATTTGTATGGAGGACTAAAATGACTAAAAGGAATATGTGTTACTACCACGTAAATTACCAATAACCTATAAAAACAAATACCAATAAAAAACACTAATAATTTGAACGTAATATGTAACAGTTAATGACCATTATACAGGGAGACACTAGCATGGCTCACAGGTAATTAAACCACAAACATACAATTTCACCAGTTGTTTTATTTTTATGAGTTCATGTGTTTGAGGTAAGTTGTGAATTGGCCGGGTTAACATGTACACTGGCGAAATGCTCACATTCATCCCTTGCCTGAGTTGTCAAAACTCACAACAGTAAAACTCACATTTATGTAATATTTCTCATGCAATACCAAGGAGAAACTCACACAAAGATGGGTTTTGCCTGCGTATTTACGTGAGTTGTCATAACTCACGACAGTAACACTCAGGTCCTTACTAGCAAAATTAACCTTTACTAAGGTAATACTCATGTAATTATAAGCTCGCCCTAAGGTAAAACTCACGCAAACCAAGGAGCAACTAACCCTTACCAACGTCAATACTCAGGAAATGCTAATGCAAGCCTGGGGTTAGTTTTATTTCTCTGGCATTACCAATCCTAATACTAATACGATTACTAATGCAATACTAACGACCGTCGCACATTGGGCATTACAGCAGAAACTGTGGCGAGACATAGATGTGTTGACGCTGCAATCTTCCCCACTGAGACACACCTTCCCAAATTTTGGTCACCATGCATCTATAGGTGTATGGTGACCAAAATTTATAAACCTATCCATTGCTTTTGTAAACTGTGGTTTTCAAAGTTGAAAATTCAGACATCTGATTTCAGTCCGCTAGTGCCTCATCATTTGATCCCAATCTTATATTATTAATTATAGGGGCGTCCGTCCGTGCGTGCGTGCGTGCGTGCTACGTGGAAATCAAATAGCGTAATGGTCATGCACAAATCGACTAATAACTCGAAAACAGTTGCAGTTAGGTGTGTGAAATTTGCCACGCAGGTCCGGTGGCAGAGGCGCACCATCGTATCAAAATTTCAACAAGATCCGACATACGTGTCGGCCGCTGTGTCGGCGACAACTGTATCGTTGGTTTAACATAGGCAACGGCCAAATTCACAAATCAACGAAAACGGCCAAACGCGCGTCGATCCCGGGCAGATAACTCGCAAACCGTGGATCACATCAACACGCGATAAACACGATTCGACAGAGAGTGCATTGGCCTGGCGTGTCACATGTTGTTCAGAGCAAAGCTTAGTTCAAGTCGAAAGTTATGACAACTTACATAAAAAAGCGGCATTTTCAGTAGTTAAATCGGTACTCGGAAACTGTTGATCATAGAACGCTAAGACTTCACCACCTTGCAGGCGAAGGTACCCTCTTTAAATCATGTTTAAAAACAAAGCTGTTTGAGTAATATTTAGGCAGGCTGACAGGCATTGCATTTTTTTTGCAATATTTTGTACCATTCTTTTCTTCCCAACACCGTAAAGGAAAACACCAAGACGGGTTTTCACAAAAACAATATACACCCGGTCTTTACTGACCACTATCCGCCCGCAAAAAAATGTAAATTAGCTGGCTATATAAATACATGTTATATAAATAAGTAACTATATAAATAAATAGTTCTATTAAAATAAATACCTAAATCGGACCGGTTAATGGGCATCGAACGTATTGGCTGGCTATATAAATTAGCTGGCTATATAAATCAATGGTTATATAAATAAATGGCTATATAAATAAATGGCTGTATAAATAAATGGCTATATAAATAAATGGCTATATAAATAAATGGCCATATAAACTTCAGGCCATCTAGTCATTAGTTATTCATAGATGTATCCAGTAATAATATATTAAGCCAGAATCATCTTGATATTGTCATGTCAAAAATCACATCACACAAAACTTATTAAGCATATTGTATAGGTATGCTAAATGCTTGCCATTTATTATAGCATATTCAACAGCCTCTCGCAAACGATAATGTGACCAATGTGACCAGTGAACAGTGACTTCTTCTGGAACAAACATTATCAGTTGTCTGCAGCTGGTGAGTGAAATTGGTAGGAACATGTCTGTTCATGGCAAGTTGCGCATGGCTCCGGGTACCTCCTGTCGCTCCGTGTCTCTGTCTCTGCATGCCCCCGTGTGTCTCTCAGGTTGAACTCACCTCCGTTACTGGAGGAGACCAGGATCTGCGGGCCAGAAGTCAGGTGTTCCAGAGCGTGGCACGCGTCCTCGAACCATGCGGAGAAGGAGACCTCGCGGTTCTCTTCGATCGCAGATTCACCAATGCCTTCAACGTCATACCTGCCGAGCACGAACAGCCATAGCGTTACGACGACGCTAAAACTACGCTCCGACGACGGTACGTGTTACGACGATGATATGGTGTTATGATGTTGTTACGAAGGTGTCATGATGTTGTTACGAAGGTGTTATGATGTTGTTACGAAGGTGTTATGATGTTGTTACGAAGGAGTTATGATGTTGTTATGAAGGCGTTATGAGGTTGATACGAAGGTGATATGAAGTTGTTACGAAGGTATTATAAATATGTTATGAGGTTGTTACGAAGGTGTTATGATGTTGTTACGAAGGTGTCATGATGTTGTTACTAAGGTGTTATGAGGTTGTTACGAAGGTGTTATAAGGTTGTTGCGAAGGTGTTATGAGGTTGTTACGAAGGTGTTATGATTTTGGTATGAAGGTGTTATTATGCTTTTACAACGTTGTTATGATGGTATAACGAAGGCGTGATGATGGTATAACGAAGGCGTGATGATGTTATTATGTAGGCGTGATGATGTTTTTACGAAGGCCTAAGTGTTACGACTACGAAGAGTGGTTGAAACCGAGGCAACATCATGAACTGATTTGATGTCAAAGTGTGGAAGTAGCTTCGGCAGATATAAGCCGCCAAGTTACGTTGATGCATTGCAATATATGAGAATAAATGGCTGGATGCAGAAGGAAGTAACCTGCACTCACAAGTGTATTTCGACGCTCTAAATACGAGACGTAATAATGGGCGAGCATTATGGGCAATTGCGTATCAAGTAGGTTATGTTAACCCGCGCGGCGCTGGGGGGTAAATTTTACCCCCCCTCCGGGTTTTCGCTATAGATTCAAAACTACACTAGATATCGAAGCGAAACTTTCAGTACCTTATCTGGCATCGATTTGACGTCTTCAGATAAATTTTGGAGAATATCGGTTGAGAAGTTTTTGTGAAAATAGCGTTTTAGTGACGTCATGTAACGCCATTTTCGGTCCAAAATGGACGAAACTTTGATCAATGATAGAACAGCGAGTATTGAAGCAAATTGCAAAAAAAGCACGCCAAAAGGAAGGAAATTACATTCTCTACAAGATGGCTATCTCGGATTTGCACAATTTTGATTTTCTGATCCCCAAAATGCAAAAATCGTTTTTATTTTTTCAAAGTTTACAAAATCCAAAATTGTAAGAATTTTAAAAAAAACGGAACATATGTCAGATAACCATCTCTAATGAGTGACTATTCCAAATTTCAAACAAATATCTATATTTTGACCCCCAAATGACACTAATAAGTGTTCAATGTGATGGACGCATTTTAAAAAAAAATCGCAAATTTTGACATTCTAGACATCGTACACAAAACAAATTGCACCATTGGATTGCTGTGGCAAAACTCAACCGTAAACATGTGTCGGTATTGCAAATTTTGGATTTCAAAATTTGACCTTTTTTGCCTGATCTTGACCTGACCTTGAGGTCAAATGTCAAAATAACCATTATTTTTGGATTCTACGTCTGAAATAACCCATGAGACATGTGTCACATGGGTTTCATATTACTTTTTCACAGTGTGACCTTTTGTGACCTGACTTTGACCTTGACCTGTACTTAGTATGATATTCATACTCAAGCATTAACTTCTCCTTATATTTAGAGTGTTTTGGCAGAGTTTCTGGCGCGCTGCTGTTGATAGTCCGGTTCTCTGCAGCCAATAATCTCGAAAACAGGTGGTTTTGACCTTTGACCTGACCTGACCTGATATGTGACCTTTTAAATAAAATTTTAAGAATTACTTAGAATCTTCCCATCGAGAGCTTCCGATCGCCGCCTTGCGCGTCTCGCTGCAATTATTGGTTCGGGAGATAAGAGGGGGGTAAATTTACCCCCCAGCGCGGCGCGTTTCGGATGGAGACCCCAGCGCCGCGCGGGTTAATGACATACAATGTTTTTATTAGACTTGAAGTCGAAACTAAACTATATTTATCATACAATTGCACCAGTGTAATATTCAAAGTACTCACTTCAAGAACGAGTATCCGTTCCTCAGGCAGAACTCCTCGATGATATTGGCCTTGGCGATGTACATCTTGGAGAAGTAGCCAGGAACATACATGATGCCAGGTCGGCGCTGTCCTTCGATCTTACAGTAAGCGAATAGCCTCGGCTTCCCGTCTCGGGGGTTCTTTCCCAGGTAGGCGAATTGAGTGGGCGACAGGTTGTGCTTTCGGAAGCAGCTCATCTTATTGGCGCCTTGCTGCTGCTGCTGTTGTCGGACGACATGATGCCAGAGTCTGCAAAGCGTCAGGTCATGCTAAGTCAGCTCACCGATGAAGATGAAGAACACAAATAAGAATTAAGAATAATAAGAAGAATAAGAGCGAGCGAGAGTGCGAGAGAGCGAGAGAGATCGAGATCGAGATCGAGATCGAGATCAAGATCGATGAAGATATCTTGTCAGGATTATAAGTCAAGCGTACTTCAGTATCTTTTTATCTTTGAACTCGATCTTTTAGGTCAGGCTTGGTCAGGTCCCGCTAGATCGGTTCGCGCGGCCGATTTTGAGGATATTACACTTCCTGATAGGATATGTACATTATCTATCCAGGCCATATACCCAGGTTATCTATCCATGTCCAAGCGATGGAGGATGGAGCTTTGAGGGCGTGAAGAGAATCTACGAGGCGTACTTGATCTCGAGTGGCA
>JAXIVJ010014931.1:0-25000 GCA_036785665.1 Chirona hameri
CAGAGAAGAAAACCACAAACCCTGAACGGACTGTGTAGTAATAAGGAGTCCCGTAAGTTTTGAATTGCATAATCATTTTGTGATCCAGTGTAGGACTTGCAGATAATACAAAACTCTAAAATTGCATATAGCAAATTCTAAGATAAAAGTGGTGGACAGTAATCCCGATCAAGTACTCGTTATCTGATACAAGTCTCGAAAAACGCCAAAGTTTTAACGCTGATAATTGCTGAAATAATGGACTAAATGAACATTGGGGTGCCTGTTATATGTCTTAAACGTGTTTAAAGCCCATACAACTGGAATAGAGTGTATTTTCCTTTCAGGACGGAAACCCGTATAATCCTTTTAAGTGGACATATATGATGGATGGCTGTGATGAGCATTGTGCAGATCAAAATCAGATGGAAAAAGTAGCCTTTGCTTATGTTATTGTAATTACAAAGATGATGAATTAGTTAACCTATATTACACCTTGCGGCTTCTTCAGGGCTAAAGCAGATCAGAACCGTTCTGATCTGTTTTAGCCCTGAAGAAGCCGCAAGGCGTAATATAGGTTAATTAATTCATCATCTTTTTAATTACAATAACATGAGCAAAGGCTACTTTTTCCATCTGACTTTTAAGTGGACGCAATATTAGCTAAAACATGCCTTCAAAATGATGGTTGACCGGTTGTCGAAATGTGTAAACCTCTCTTTGTTACCCGTAGCCATGCAAATGGTTACATTTAGTTCAAAAACGAACTGATAAAATGCCCCGTATTATAAACCTCGGCTCGACATATTTAAGCATTGAGAAAGAAAACTGAGACAGTTCCATCCTATATGAACTCATATGAAGTTTTAAGTTGCAAACTATCTTTATCCATCCGGCAGTACGAAAGTGGATGGAATTTGCTTTCGCTTTTGTTTGAAACTCTTTCTTTTTCAGGGCAACGTCGGCGTCCGGGGAAGCTTCGAAATCAAAGATCAGTCGAGGGCTGAATGATTTTGGCAAGGTATGTAATTACTCTGACGAACTGCACGGAGTTGTGTGCTACCTTATCCATCAAATGTGATTTAAATTATGTCAACGGAGTCGCTCTTTTCTCACCGTTGGACATTCTGTGTTCAATTTCAAAGAGTTTCGCTTCTTTCAGATGGCTTTTAACGGCTATGATTTTCTCCGATGCACAAATGTTGACTCAGCTTTGGTAAACAACTAAATGTCATCTTTCAACATCCCAGCGTCATCCACTTCAAACCAGTTAAAAATAAAGCGTGGCGTCGGTTCATCTCCCAGTTCTGAAGATTTCGTCAGAAAAGCAGGATGTTTTTGCAGCATCTATTCAGTAGGTCACATAACCATCGTAGATATTATCAGTATGTATGTATGTGTGTGCGTGTGCGTGTGCGTGTGCGCGTGTGCGCATGTGTGTGCGTGTGCGTGTGTGCGCGTGTGTGTGCGCGTGTGCGCGTGTGCGCGTGTGTGCGCGTGTGCGCGTGTGCGCGTGTGCGCGTGTGCGCGTGTGTGCGCGTGTGCGCGTGTGCGCGTGTGTGCGCGTGTGTGCGCGTGTGCGCGTGTGTGCGCGTGTGCGCGTGTGCGCGTGTGCGAGTGTGCGAGTGTGCGAGTGTGTGTGTGTGTGTGTGTGTGTGTGTGTGTGTGCGTGTGCGTGTGCGTGTGCGTGTGCGTGTGCGTGTGCGTGTGCGTGTGCGTGTGCGTGTGCGTGTGCGTGTGCGTGTGCGTGTGCGTGTGCGTGTGCGTGTGCGCGTGCGCGTGCGCGTGCGCGTGCGCGTGCGCGTGCGCGTGCGCGTGCGCGTGCGTGTGCGTGTGCGTGTGCGTGTGCGTGTGCGTGTGCGTGTACGTGTACGTGTGCGTGTGCGTGTGCGTGTGCGTGTGCGTGTGCGTGTGCGTGTAATGGCCCTTCTCCCTGCCCTCAGGCGGTGATACTGGAGATGAATAGGCTCGGCATGATAGTGGACCTGAGCCACACCAGTCTGCGCACCACGCAGGACGCGCTGGTCGTGTCGCGCGCTCCCGTCATCTTCTCCCACTCCTCGGCGCAGGCGCTCTGCAACACCTCCCGAAACGTGCCCGATGACATACTGGAGCAGGTGGTCAGTATGCTGCCGATAATAATTGTTGGGGTCTTAGCCCAACATTGATTGGGAGGGAGGGGGGGGGGGGCGTTTAACGCCCCCCCCCCCCCTCCGTGACGAATTTTCGCAATAGCTAAAAAAAACGATAGCGTTATCAACGTGAAACTTTGGGTAATTTCTCCTACATCAATTCTACGTCTTCTTTGCAAAAATGAAGCAATTTCATCGATTTTGTTCCTCGAGATATAGTGAATTTAGTGACGTCACTTCCCACGAGTTTGACGAAAACATCAGCTAAACTTTAGCAGACCGTACAAAAGCCATATTTTGAGACAAATGCAATAAAAAACGTCAGAAGACTGCAAATGGCAATGGATACAAAATGGGTATCTCGTATTTGTGACAATTCTAGTTTTGGTTCCCCCCCAAATAAAAATAAAACGTTTTTTTTGGGAACGTGCCCACAAAATCAAATTTCAACGATATTATAAAAATGGAATACATATTAGAGAACCACATATGGACAATTCCCAAACCAAATTTTAAAACAACATCGCCATTTTTGACTGATGCTTCTAAAGCATGAGTAACTCATGACGTATTTTTCAAAATGTTTTTGTTTTCTTTTAATGACCAGCTACGAACAAACAAACGTCACCACTGTATTTATGAGACAACACTGGTCCTGAAGCATGTTTTTTTTATTTTTCATTTTCGAATTTTGACCTTATGTGACCAGACCTTGACCTGAGCTTGACACTTAATTAATTGAAATTAAGTTAGGTGGTAAAATGACTATCACTATCGAATTATGCGTGTAAAATAACTCACAAAACATGCGTGGCATGCCTTTCGTAGATCTTTTGCGCATAGTGACCTTTTGTGACCTGACCTTCACCTTTGCCAACAATCTTACTTTGCTCATGCGGGATGTGTATTATACCTTTGAGAGCACTTTGGGTGATCATGGTCGCAATCAATGGCTTTGGTATGGCTCATACACTCAAATGCCTCGATTTTGACCTTTGACCTAACTGTGACCTGACATGTGACCTCAATTTGGAACTTTCGAGTATGCTTTAGATGTCTTATTTATACATTTCAAATGCCGTCTTGCGCGTCTCGCTGCGATCATTGGTTCGGAAGATAACCAGGGGGTGGGGACGTTTTTCGCCCCCTAGTCAATGGCGTACGGCTGAGACCCCAGTCAAGGGCGGGTTAACGTCTCACCGCTTGGCCTGCTCAGACATTCGGAGACTATGTATGTACGCTGCTGCTACGCGTGAGGCGAACCATGTGAGCATCAATGAGTGCATCGTTTTGCCGCGATTTCCCAATCAAACTTGGTGAAATCGGACGTCATTTCTGCATCTATAAGGCAGGCTCTACCATCAGCTGACAAGCCGTCTGTGGCAGCTTGGCAATTTCATCACTGCTAGTCATCTTGCCGAGTAGGTACTAACATTATCTGTCCAAATTACTCCCTTGAGCTCAACTATATTTGGACAGAGAGCGACGGGGCAGAGACTTTGGAGAGGAAGCGACAGACGCCAGAATTTGTGCAGGTGTGGTGCAAAGAGAGACCCGTTAAACTGGTATACATATCAAGATATTAAGGATTTGTGAAGTTTAATTGTTGTCTTTTTATTGTCATACTGCATAAGTTTTAATTGACATTATTTTTTACAGGGTCATGTATTATACCTATTAGGTAGCATGCATGTGACGCTGATATATGGCGTAGTTTATCACCAAGCCGTGTTATATCAAATTGGTATTTATCACCAATGCCGTGTTATGTCAAATTGGTATTTATCACCAATGCCGTGTTATATCAAATTGGTATTTATCACCAATGCCGTGATATATCAAATTGGTATTTATCACCAATGCCGTGTTATATCAAATTAGTATTTATCACCAATGCCGTGTTTATCAAATTAGTATTTATCACCAATGCCGTGTTTATCAAATTAGTATTTATCACCAATGCCGTGTTTATCAAATTGGTATTTATCACCAATGCCGTGTTATATCAAATTGGTATTTATCACCAATGCCGTGTTATATCAAATTGGTATTTATCACCAATGCCGTGTTATATCAAATTGGTATTTATCACCAATGCCGTCTTATATCAAATTGGTATTTATTACCCATCACCGTTCAATAGCTCATCTCATGACAACCCCTTCCAGTCCGGGATTTACTCGTACACAGGAAACAATAAATGCATGACTCAATCAATAATCCAAGAAATAAATAACCGGTATTTATAGTTGGTTGCGCAGAAAGTGGCTTTTATGCCAGGGCTGAGTGAGCACAAAGGGCTCCTCAGAGCCGGATGCGACTTCACTCATGGAATGATACCCAGATTACAGGTCACCCGTTAAACGGCCTCCCGGGACAACTACCCACTGAATTACGCGTGATAAAACACACCAGAGCGGCATACTTCCCGGCTGAATGCTGGAGCGTTATGAGTTGTGGCCACAGTAAAGCGGCTCCTAACCGCGCCATGTTGCGACCACTATTCCAGACATGGTCCTGTGAGCATTTACAGCGCATGCGCAGTTCATAGAGGACCTGGGAAGAGGAGGAAAGCGCCGCCTCCTGATGCTGACGGGTGTCTCGAACCTTTGCAGGCCCTGAAGGGTGGAATGGTGATGGTGAATTTTTACTCCGAGTTCATCACCTGTAACACGAGTGCAAAACTCACAGATGTGATAGGTAAGTCGATAGTTCCCTCTAATTAATTGTCTTAAAATATATCTAGGTATTCCGTAAAGTAACTGCTACCGTCGTGTATTCTGCAATGTATACTTGTCACTACCTTCAATATATGCTGCCAAATATAATAAACGCCTCCTACCTACGCACACAGCGCACAATACACATTGCAAATGTCAATGAAAAACTGCGCTGCAAAGATGCTGTTGTGTAAACTGGTGTGCGGCAGCAAAGCACTACCAAACAACGGACCAACTTTACAAGCATGTGCACACCGAGAATTTCTGACCCGAAAGGCAGTTTCCGTCATCAGTGGAATCTCATTTCCGGTTCCAGCCGCGTTATTCCATTTCAACCGACAGAGCCCAGCGTCATTTCTTTCACGTTCACCATTACTCGCTCCACAGAGCGCGCATCTGCTTTGTTTGTTCTAATTTGCTGAAAGCCTTCTTTTACAAGGCCGCGCGCTCGCCGGCTGGCTCTCGCGCGCTCCGCAGCAGACCAGCGCGGCGACGGCGGTGTCTTTAGGCATCTCGCCGCCTCGTCGAGTCACTCGGGCCGTCTCGCCGAGTCACTCAGGCCGTCTCGCCGAGTCACTCAGGCCGTCTCGCCGAGTCACTCAGACCGTCTCGCCGAGTCACTCAGGCTGTCTCGCCGAGTCACTCAGACCGTTTCGCCGAGTCACTCAGGCCGTCTCGCCGAGTCACTCAGACCGTCTCGCCGAGTCTCTCAGGCCGTCTCGCCGAGTCACTCAGGCCGTCTCGCCGAGTCACTCAGACCGTCTCGCCGAGTCACCCAGGCCGTCTCGCCGAGTCACTCAGACCGTCTCGCCGAGTCACTCAGGCCGTCTCGCCGAGTCACTCAGGCTGTCTCGCCGAGTCACTCAGGCCGTCTCGCCGAGTCACTCAGGCCGTCTCGCCGCGTCACTCAGACCGTCTCGCCGAGTCACTCAGGCCGTCTCGCCGAGTCACTCAGGCCGTCTCACCGAGTCACACAGACCGTCTCGCCGAGTCACTCAGGCCGTCTCGCCGAGTCACTCAGGCCGTCTCGCCGCGTCACTCAGACCGTCTCGCCGAGTCGCTCAGGCTGTCTCGCCGAGTCACTCAGGCCGTCTCACCGAGTCACTCAGGCCGTCTCGCCGAGTCACTCAGGTTGTCTCGCCGAGTCACTCAGACCGTCTCGCCGAGTCACTCAGGCCGTCTCGCCGAGTCACTCAGGTTGTCTCGCCGAGTCACTCAGACCGTCTCGCCGAGTCACTCAGGCTGTCTCGCCGAGTCACTCAGGCTGTCTCGCCGAGTCACTCAGGCCGTCTCGCCGAGTCACACAGACCGTCTCACCGAGTCACTCAGGCCGTCTCGCCGAGTCACTCAGGCCGTCTCGCCGCGTCACTCAGACCGTCTCGCCGAGTCACTCAGGCTGTCTCGCCGAGTCACTCAGGCCGTCTCACCGAGTCACTCAGGCCGTCTCGCCGAGTCACTCAGGTTGTCTCGCCGAGTCACTCAGACCGTCTCGCTGAGTCACTCAGGCCGTCTCGCCGAGTCACTCAGGTTGTCTCGCCGAGTCACTCAGGCTGTCTCGCCGAGTCACCCAGGCTGTCTCGCCGAGTCACTCAGGCTGTCTCGCCGAGTCACTCAGGCTGTCTCGTCGAGTCACTCAGACCGTCTCGCCGAGTCACTCAGGCCGTCTCACCGAGTCACTCAGACCGTCTCGCCGAGTCACTCAGGCCGTCTCACCGAGTCACTCAGACCGTCTCACCGAGTCACTCAGACCGTTTCGCCAAGTCACTCAGACCGTCTCGCCGAGTCACTCAGACCGTCTCGCCGAGTCACTCAGACTGTCTCGCCGAGTCACTCAGGCTGTCTCGCCGAGTCACTCAGGCTGTCTCGCCGAGTCACTCAGGCTGTCTCGCCGAGTCACTCAGGCTGTCTCGCCGAGTCACTCAGGCTGTCTCGCCGAGTCACTCAGACCGTCTCGCCGAGTCACTCAGGCTGTCTCGCCGAGTCACTCAGGCTGTCTCGCCGAGTCACTCAGGTTGTCTCGCCGAGTCACTCAGGCTGTCTCGCCGAGTCACTCAGACCGTCTCGCCGAGTCACTCAGACCGTCTCGCCGAGTCACTCAGGCCGTCTCGCCGAGTCACTCAGGCTGTCTCGCCGAGTCACTCAGGCTGTCTCGCCGAGTCACTCAGGCTGTCTCGCCGAGTCACTCAGGCCGTCTCACCAAGTCACTCAGACTGTCTCGCCGAGTCACTCAGACCGTCTCGCCGAGTCACTCAGACCGTCTCGCCGAGTCACTCAGGCCGTCTCGCCGAGTCACTCAGGCTGTCTCGCCGAGTCACTCAGACCGTCTCGCCGAGTCACTCAGACCGTCTCGCCGAGTCACTCAGACCGTCTCGCCGAGTCACTCAGGCCGTCTCGCCGAGTCACTCAGGTTGTCTCGCCGAGTCACTCAGGTTGTCTCGCCGAGTCACTCAGACCGTCTCACCGAGTCACTCAGACCGTCTCGCCGAGTCACTCAGACCGTCTCGCCGAGTCACTCAGGCTGTCTCGCCGAGTCACTCAGACCGTCTCGCCGAGTCACTCAGGCTGTCTCGCCGAGTCACTCAGGCTATCTCGCCGAGTCACTCAGGTTGTCTCGCCGAGTCACTCAGGCTGTCTCGCCGAGTCACTCAGACCGTCTCGCCGAGTCACTCAGACCGTCTCGCCGAGTCACTCAGACCGTCTCGCCGAGTCACTCAGGCTGTCTCGCCGAGTCACTCAGACCGTCTCGCCGAGTCACTCAGACCGTCTCGCCGAGTCACTCAGGTTGTCTCGCCGAGTCACTCAGACCGTCTCGCCGAGTCACTCAGACCGTCTCGCCGAGTCACTCAGACCGTCTCGCCGAGTCACTCAGACCGTCTCGCCGAGTCACTCTCGAGCCGTCTCGCCGAGTCACTCAGACTGTCTCGCCGAGTCACTCGAGCCGTCTCGCCGAGTCACTCGAGTCGTTGCCATCAACACCGGATAAAAGCTTCCCTCGCCGCGATGAAGTCCGCAGACAGATCGCTGGAGATGCGTCATCCTGGTGACCTCACCCTGGTGACGCCGACGCCGCCGCCGCCGCCGCCGCCGCCGATGCCGCTGCCTAGGCTATCGATTGTCGGGAGCATCGCACGGGGCCGCGCCGGGCCGCGCCGGGCCGCGCCGGGCCGCGCCGGGCCGCGCCGGCCCCGCCACGCTCCGTGCCGGGTGTCCTGCACGCCCCGCCAGGCAACGGCGGCGATGTCGTTTGTCACCGATGTCACAGGTGTCACGTGGTCACCACGCCTGCCGGTCTGAGATGAGAGACGAGCGTCATGTGACCGTCACGTGACCGTCACGCCTGCCGGTCTGACATGAGAGGGGTTATAAAGTGGCTGAGACAGCTGAAGCATTCCGTGCAAAAGCTTACGATATAAAACACAGCCGCAATGATTGCATGATAACTGGGCCTATACCGGAAACAGATGCGGCATATAATCTCATCTAAACTAACTTAGTACGGAACTGGCTGGTTTGTAGGAATTCGATAGTCGAATGATGTGCAGCATCCCATACATGCACCGAAACTTCTCAGAAAAGCTCAACTTGGCCTGACTGACTCTGAGAGCTGGAGCAAAGCCTCTGAAATGGATCAATCAGAACGGTCTATTTTGGAATGATCCGAATCCATCCAGTCCAGATCCAGATCCAATCCGAATCCATCCAGTCCAGATTCAGATCCAATCAAAATCCATCCAGTCCAGATCCAGATCCAATCAAAATCCATGAGCATTATTTATAAATCTTCAGTCCTTTCCAATCCATACTTGATTGCAAAATTATGTGCGTGGTAAATGGAAAGTAAAGTGGTTTTGGACGTGTTGCATTTCTAACTGAGCCACCGCCTAGACAAAATTATAATTTGTGTCCAGTCTGCATCTCGGAACATAGTGCGAGCGCATGGAGCGTCACAGCGCTCCGGCGCGGCCACAATAACATGCAGCTATTCAAGGTGCATGCAACTGTGCTTAATATTTGGCCGAAATCCATTGCGTTTGGCCACCACATGTTCCGAGGTATGACGATGTCATGCACAAATTTATAAAAATGAATCGTGGTATCGCGATATAATATTTGCGTATGATTTGCTTAAGCGAGTTAAAATCGAACGATGTCCAAAAAGAGCACGAAAATTGCCCACAAGTTGACGAAAAACAATTCTTCCAAAAATATAAATATAAATGCACTGCTGTTAAAAAATGAGATGAAATGCTCGGCCTCGGCTGCAACACGTCTTTGATAACTGATGAGTGGTCGGGGAGGACCTTGCCAAGATTTGCGGCAAGATCGCATCTAAAATTGCGTGATCGGGTAATATGGGGTCATAGTCCATGTAACGGTGTCTGCTTAAAAAGGACTCTGATTCCGGAAACCTATCCAAACAAAGCATTTAGTAAAAGTAATGACAATAAAAAAAATCCCCCTCATTGTATTCTATACAGTTCGCTGATATGAGTTATGACTATGATCATGCCAGCCGCTATGCCAGACCACTATACACGACCACACCATACTATGCGATGATTGTACACCGCTGTCACCATATGTGTTTGACTATTGCTCCGCGTCACAGCACACCTGAATCATATCCGGGCGGTGGCTGGCATCGATCATGTCGGCCTCGGTGCCGGCTATGACGGCATCAACTGGTAAGTGACGTTCACACGGTGGTGAGGTAGGTGCCGGCTATGACGGCATCAACTGGTAAGTGACGTTCACACGGTGGTGATGTAGGTGCCGGCTTTGACGGCATCAACTGGTAAGTGACGTTCACACGGTGGTGAGGTAGGTGCCGGCTATGACGGCATCAACTGGTAAGTGACGTCCACACGGTGGTGATGTAGGTGCCGGCTATGACGGCATCAACTGGTAAGTGACGTTCACACGGTGGTGATGTAGGTGCCGGCTATGACGGCATCAACTGGTAAGTGACGTTCACATGGTGGTGATGTAGGTGCCGGCTATGACGACATCAACTGGTAAGTGACGTTCACACGGTGGTAATGTAGGTGCCGGCTATGACGGCATCAACTGGTAAGTGACGTTCACATGGTGGTGCTGTAGGTGCCGGCTATGACGACATCAACTGGTAAGTGACGTTCACACGGTGGTGAGGTAGGTGCCGGCTATGACGGCATCAACTGGTAAGTGACGTTCACACGGTGGTGATGTAGGTGCCGGCTATGACGACATCAACTGGTAAGTGACGTTCACACGGTGGTGAGGTAGGTGCCGGCTATGACGGCATCAACTGGTAAGTGACGTTCACATGGTGGTGATGTAGGTGCCGGCTATGACGACATCAACTGGTAAGTGACGTTCACACGGTGGTAATGTAGGTGCCGGCTATGACGGCATCAACTGGTAAGTGACGTTCACACGGTGGTGATGTAGGTGCCGGCTATGACGGCATCAACTGGTAAGTGACGTTCACACGGTGGTGAGGTAGGTGCCGGCTATGACGGCATCAACTGGTAAGTGACGTTCACACGGTGGTGATGTAGCGTGTTGCCATGGTCACATCTTTTCGAATGATCATATGTCAAAGTAGGCTAAGATTCCAGCTCGTAGATATTGGAGCGATTGTTATCTGGGGAATCTTCTAAACACTGAAGTTTGAAGAAGACCTCCTTCCCCACAGTATCTTCCGCTATGTTAAGCAGATAACTATAGTTACCTCGTTTATTAAAGCTTTCATTGAAATAATGATTGACTGTTACTAGTAAACATCAAACAATATTCTAAATTTATTAAATGACCGATGACAATGTATGGCGACCACTAAGAGATTAAGAAGATAACGTCAAATATTACTTAAAAAATATATATAGTTCATGCAAGATAAATGCGCATTTCTTCTGCGTCACATGCATGTGGATGTATCGCAAGCTCTTTCCAAGGGCTGATGCCGGGCACTCATAACTTTTCTTCCATACTTTATAAAATGCCTTTGCTCTAACCAATAGGCTTCCAAACTACCAGAATTCCTTCGAAATTGAGGGTGCGACAGTGACACGGTCAATTGGAAACCAGACTGACTGTCTTCGGGAGTGTTTGGAAAGAGATTCGCCAAAACAATAGCGAATCCATCATCATATTTGCAAGCTGGCTATCCTTCGAGCGATCCCTTTCAAAAGTTGCTCGACCATAAGCCATCTTTTTAGCGTCTTGGCGAAGTAAACATTGCAGATTTAAGAGAAACAGAGGGTCTGTTTTCAGACACAACGTGCGCTGACTCTGCTGGGGGAAATCAGGCCGATAGACGGCGGCAACACGGAATCTTTTCACATCCCCGGCTGGCCAGCGCACCATTCCCAAGCGTCCACTTCACTTTCCAGCTCTTTAAAACTGACTGACTGTTGTCTTTCCCGCTTTTTGAAATCGTCCAGCTGCCGGATTCTTCTGTGAACAGAGAAGCTGAGTAGTCAGCGGCAGACGCGGGGTGTCATCCATGTGGTCGGCGCAGGACGGGGTGGTTGCCGAGTCCTGATATTGTCGACACAGTGATGCGATCCGTTCCAGGACTCCGGAAGGCCTGGAGGATGTCTCCCGCTATCCGTACCTGTTTGCCGAGCTACTCAAGGATGACTCGTGGAGCGAAGACCATCTGAAGAAGCTGGCAGGCCTCAACTTTCTGCGGGTCTTCAGAACTGTAGAACAGGTGCGTAGAATCTTGTAAGGGTTTGAGGTTACGGTGAAATCAAATTAACGTAATCCAATAGTATGGTGTAAGTGATAAACTGAAGGTCGCTATTCACTATTTCCATTTTGTCGAAAAAGATCCACTGTCGGACCATTTAGTCACAAAATGACCCGCTACTAGCAATCTGCTGGATCGTAGGTGAATGACAAACAAGATACGCGCTACCAATGGTCTGATCCAGCACTATGTTCGTTGAAATCAATATGTTATGAAGCCAATAATACCCCCACCCCCAGTTTTCCGTTATTCGCCGCCAGCAGCGACCTCTCATTTCCACCGCACATTACTGTTTCCCAGGTCAGCCGACAGATGGCAGTAGAGAAGGTGAAGCCGCGCCATGACCGGGTCGACCCGCTGAAGCTCATCTTCACAAGTGCCGCCCGCTGTAGCTGGGAGCTCTCCGAAGCCCTCGGCAAACACTCATCCAAGCAGCGCCAGGGCGACGAGCTGGCGCGGTAGGACGGCAGTGACGTCACACCATTAGAATGTGACGTCACATGGTCCCGTGACGTCACACACACACACACACACACACACACACACACACACACACACACACACACACACACACACACACACACACACACACACACACACACACACACACACACACACACACACACACACACACACACACACACACACACACACACACACACACACACACACACACACACACACACACACACACACACACACACACACACACACACACACACACACACACACACACACACACACACACACACACACACACACACACACACACACACACACACACACACACACACACACACACACACACACACACACACACACACACACACACACACACACACACACACACACACACACACACACACACACACACACACACACACACACACACACACACACACACACACACACACACACACACACACACACACACACACACACACACACACACACACACACACACACACACACACACACACACACACACACACACACACACACACACACACACACACACACACACACACACACACACACACACACACACACACACACACACACACACACACACACACACACACACACACACACACACACACACACACACACACACACACACACACACACACACACACACACACACACACACACACACACACACACGCACGCACACGCACACGCACACGCACACGCACACGCACACACCTGCTCATCCCGTGACGCGTCCAGTGATTGTGGTTGTGTTTGGTGAGGAGAGGTATGGAGGATATTCAATTATTTTTGTCTACAAGTGGCCAGCTTTGGAAGTGGAGATGTGCATGTGACTGAGAGATATCTTAGTGTGGGTGGTGTCTGCTTTGCAGTCTGACTGTATGCTCATCGGAACTCCTTAGGCCCGCAGCTAGTTTGTTGATGTGACATCTGTTGACGATCAGTTTTTATCTGCTACTTTCTTAGGAATTGAAGAGAAATTGGAAAATTGTTGCTAGTGGTTGAGTGAATGGAATTCCGAAATCGAACACCAAAAACACGAATCACAGTGATTGATCCTCTGTACTATTGATACTGCTCCGATGCCTGCCTTCTCAGTTCTCACCACAACCGATAGCGCAGAGATTACCTCTTACATCTTCAATGCAGACGAGTGTGAAATAGTTGGTTGGGAGACCGATCTTGGTGGGCCGTTTAATTTTAAAAGTACCTACCACTATGACTCGATATGCAGCCATGCATCAGAACCGACCGGCACACGCCTGCTCAGAATGCCGTGTCTGGCATTCTGAGTGGGCTCCTACAGGAGCGCACCAAACTATGGTGGTCCTTTCCCAAATTACGCCTACACCCCACATAATCGACCTTGTGAATGGGTCCACTATTTAAGCAGTGTGTCATAGTCCTCACTTTCAAGTTTCAACCCCATTCAGATTCTGATGAACATTTTCGCATTCTGGTGAAATTTTACACCGTTTCTGCGCGCGGTCTGGTGCGCCGTTTGATCCTCCGGTGCGCCGGAAATGGCATTGTCCCGCTCTGACTGCGAAGCCAGCCAGCGCTGCGAACTGAGGCCCTAGCAGCGCACTGATGATGCCAATTTGCTGCACAAACTGGGCTCAGTCAGCCGTGGTGCCTCCGGTCGGCCCGGATTTAGCGATGTTTCGTCGCACATTGCACAGGTAGGCGGAGACGCATTTCGAGGCAATGGCAGGCGAAATGATTCGGTGACATGGCCTTTAGCGGGTTTCTTGCGGAAGTCATTCAAATGATTTAAGCAGTTGATCCGATTTCTTCGAAAAAGCATGTATAACCCGGCATTGACTGGGGTCTCTGCAGAACGCCATTGATGGGGGGGGGGGGGCGTAAAACGCTCCCCCCCCCCCCTCCCCCTGGTTATCTTCAGAACCAATAATCGCAGCGAGACGCGCAAAACGGCAATCGAAAGCTCTCCATGATATGAATCTCAAAGATGCTAAAAATGTCAAAGTGAGGTCAAATGTCAGGTCACGGTCAGGTCAAAGGTCAAAATCGGCGTAATTAAGTTTATGGGCCATACTTTCCATCCAAAGCCTTCGATTGCGACCAGTTTCACCCAAAATGCTGCCAAAGGCATATCCATATCCTGCATGAGCTAAAGTGAGATTGTTGGCCAAGGTCAAGATCAAGATCAGGTCACAAAAGGTCACTATGCTCAAAATAGCTACGAAAGTCATGCAACACATGTTTTATGAGTTATTTTCCACGTATAATTCGATAGTAATAGTCATTTTACCACCTGACTTCATTTAGTCAAATACATGTCAATTTTAGGTCAAGTTCAGGTCACTGAAGTTCAAAAAATTTAATTGTTAAATCTAAACAAAAAAGGCATGTTGTTAACAACAAAAGGGCATGCAAAAAGGCAAAAAGGCATGGAATGACCAGTTCTGTCTCAGAAATGCAGTGGTAACATTTATTTGTCTGTACCTAGTCAATAAAATCCAAAAAACGCAATTTCAAAATATGACGTCATGAGTTACCCTTACTTTAGATGTCATAAGTCAGTCAAAAATGGAGATATCAGTTTGAAATTTGGTATGGTAGTTTCCTAGGTATGGTTCTCTGACATATCTTCCGTTTTTTTAAAAATATTTTAGAAATTTTGTATTTTGTGATGATGAAAAAAAACTTTGTTTTAGTTTTTGGGGTCAAAAACTACAATTTTCAAAAATCCGAGATAGCAGGTTCGTAGCTGTTGCGATTTGCTATCTTTTGGCGTTTTTCGATTGCATATTTCTTAAAATGTGGCATTTGTACGGCCTGGCAAAGTTTAGCTGATTTTGGTGTAAAGCTCGTGTGTAGTGACGTCACTAAATTCGCTATAACTCGAAAAAAATGTCGACGAAATTTCTTCATTTTTGCACACAGGACGTAACAATGATTGATAAGGTACCCGATGTTTCAGGTTGATAGCGCTATTAGTGGTTCAGATATTGCGAAAATTCACCAGGGGGGCGTTAAACGCCCCCCTCAGTCGATGCCGGGTTAACCATATTCCCTACGGGGGAGAAATTTCCCTCCCCCTCCCCCGGTGTTTGTTTGCTTGCCGCTCCCAAACCGTTGGGCCCAGCGTCTTGAAACTGTGCTACTTTTCCTA
Organism: Chirona hameri; assembly: GCA_036785665.1. NCBI lineage: Eukaryota > Metazoa > Arthropoda > Thecostraca > Balanomorpha > Balanidae > Chirona > Chirona hameri. The sequence continues at coordinate 15,199 of JAXIVJ010014931.1, forward strand.
TAAAGGTTTAGATACACGGCGGATGTTTTCGCTTTTCTAATGAGTTTTTTTCAGATTTGTTTCACCATCAAAAACTCATTCGTGCCATTGAACTGTACCTATAGCGTCGTCTACACGGGAGATGAACGTTTGTTAAGCTAAACAATCACGCGAGACAGTGATTGTGACATTAGCCGTTTTCGCGAAGGATTATTGCGCTGAAAAGTTTCTGAACAGTTTTAAAAAGTTTTGGTATAAAAGTCTTAGTATAAAAGTCTAAAGAACAAAAGTCCTATAAAAGTCTTAAAACGGCTCGTTTTAAGACTTTTATATGACTTGTATACTAAGACTTTTATACCAAAACTTTTTAAACTTTTCAGAAATTTTCAGAATCTTTTCAGCGCAATAATCCTTCGTGAACACGGCTAATGTGTCAATTGGGAGCCAAATCGGCCCAGCAGAGGCAGTGAGGCAGCAGCAGAGGCAGTGACATGCCCTTGTTTTTGGGAGGCAATATTTCACGCTTGAATGGTTACGAATGTGATTGTGTGGCGCATACTTACTTCATCCTTCCTTCATGCGATTGTTTTGTATATATGTAAAGACCTATACATTTTAAGCTCAGAAACGTTTGTCCCATGAAAATCGGTCAAACCACATGACTACAATGACCTTTCAAAAGACATCCAACATTTATTTTTTATTTTTGCCCCCTGTCCCCGTCTTTTTTTTACAAAACGAAAATGAACAACAAAACGAAAACGAAAATTGGTGGTATGCGGGATATATATATATATATATATATATATATATATATATATATATATATATATATATATATATATATATATATATATATATATATATATATATATATATATATATATATATATATATATATATATATATATATATATATATATATATATATATATATATATATATATATATATATATATATATATATATATATGACATTCAACTGGTTTTGTCCCATCTAAATCGACCGAGCGATCCTCGAGATCTCTGGGGGGGGGGGGGGGGGCAGAATCTGACCCTTCCGCAGGTTAACGTAATTCTGGCCGCCCGCATGGAATGGAGTTAAAATGCATTTTATATTCAATTTTGTTATTGGGTGCTATTTGGTAGAGTAACATTTTATAACGGAAAAAGAGATAACCCATGGTTGGCTCCTGCACCTTTTTATAAACCCGTTCATTTTGTGGCACGGAATTTCCAGATGCGGTACCTGGTTGCCAGATGCGGTACCTGATTGCCAGATGCGGTACCTGATTGCCAGATGCGGTACCTGGTTGCCAGATGCGGTACCTCTCAGCCTCAGCCTCAGATTACATTATCCTTACACCACTCAATGTACGTGACAAGTATAATCGAGTTTGCATATTTTGTATCTCTCCCCAGCCTCAGCGTGGGTAGCTACAGGGCTCTGGTTCGGCACTGTGTGGCGCCAACGCGCCCGAGAAAGACGCTTTAATGTGCCACGTTCGCGGAACCGGGTGGTGTGCCCAGCCACAGGAACCTGACACGCTGTCCCAGCTGAAATCAGTCGTCCGTATTAAAACATCCTGGCAACGGCGATATCCGGGAAACGGCGACCTTCAGTCGTGACCTATACTACTTTCCATATATGGGTCAGTGGCGGCGGATCGTATTTTCGGATGGGGGCAAAGAAACCCGGGGAGCCCCTCGGTCAAAGGGGCCCCCAAACAAAAGAGAAAAATCCCGCGAAATGGTATCTCCTCGGATTTAGGCCACTATATTTTGCAGGGCCCCTAAATGGTCGCAACAAGACGACGGACAGGCCCATGTTGAAGTCTCAGGCCTTGTGAGGGCCCCCTCAGGTCTACCGATGGTCCCTCAGCCCGACTGAGGGCCTTCTGTCGGCTTTAGCAGGCCCCTCAGGCTGGCTGGGGGCACATCGGGACCCTGAGTCATTGTTTCGGTCAAAAATAAAACAAAAATCAACCAACTTCTTGGAGGGCCCCTCTTACAAATGTATGGGGGGAATCATATGTTTGCCCCCCCCCCCCCCTCTCCCAAACTTCTTGAGTGGTGGGCAGCTGCCCCCACTCAAGACGCATCCACACGCCTACGCCCACAGTCATGCTCGTCTCACGTTTGTTTTTTGCTCGGGAAAATAGTCACTGCGGATAATGTCATTATAGCATCTACAAAACCATTGATGAATTCTTTTGAATTTTCTTTCCTTTTTAACATTACAATTTTATCCTTGTTGGGATTTTTGGGTGGGCACAATGTAGGAACTGTCTTCGATGACACTGTTAACAAAATTCCGAGCCTGGAGGGTAAGCCATGTAACGTCACCGACAATCTACAGAAAGTTCCCAATCAATTAGCTCTCAGATAGCTTAATGAGCGCTAACTTTACGTTGTTCTACATAGTTAGGAGTTGGTAAGTTCATCGAACTGACCACTGGGCTCACCAAAACTGATCTGGAGAACCATCACGGAGTTCTTGACCGGCAAACTTCCCTGGTCGTGACCCGCACCCCCTGTCTCACTGCCGACCGGGGGGCGGCAGTAAGGCCGATGGATTCGTCCGTCTGGCGCGCCGGCCGGCCGGTCGACTGCGGGTTTCACTGGCCATACCGGCCCGACACGACCGGAATGTCTGTCGGACTTGACCTGCGACATTTACCGATGTCGCCGGCGGTATTTCTCGAGCGGAATGCCGACCGGCTCTGACTGCGGGCAACAGAGAGGTGAAGGGGGAGGGGACTGCTGGGTCTGACGGCCAGTGAGATGAGGCGCTGCCAAGTCATGGGTCAGGTCAGGTCCCAGCTGGGTCAGGTCAGGTCAGAGCTGGGTCAGGTCAAGTCAGGTCATATATGGTCAGGTCCGAGCTGGGTCAGATCAAGTCTAATGTGGGTCTATTAAGGTCCACACTGGGTCAAGTCAGGTCCCAGCTAGGTCAGGTCAGGTCAGAGCTGGGTCAGGTCAAGTCAGCTGGGGCAGGTCAAGTCAGAGCTGGGGCAGGTCAAGTAAGAGCTGGGGCAGGTCCGAGCTGGTCCGTGGCAACTCAGTCTAGGAGGAGGGCTTACAGTAGCTGGTCGTTTCCCACCCGGAAGTGGGACGACTCTGACCCGGAAGCGATCCGACTATCCTGGTCTCAGACGCGGAAGAGCCACCACGGCAGAGGGAGAAATTTAGATGATCACTAATATGAGGACGTTTTTTACTGGCTAAGGTCGAGCTTCCTCAGCCTCAGTGTGTTGTAATGTTAAGCTTTTGTGTTATTCAATCTGGTACTGCACTGCATGGTTATGAAGCGACACCGAACACTTTGTCTTCGATATCCATCCCTAGGTTTGTGACAAGCTAGATATTTTGTTAGCATATTGAAACAAAGCTTGTATTTAATGTCGCGAAAATGTATTGTGATACAATGTGTTGTTTTTAAGTCGAAAACAACACCATGCGAATGTTATAATACGAGTTGTTGTTTGAATGGTGCCCAGGAGTGTAGCTTCTCCAGAAAGTTTTGTTTTGGGGAGGGGCTGAGCTGGGAAAATCTCTTAAAGTACCATAAAAATCCACAAAAATACAGATTTCTTCCCGGATTTGACCCACTTCCTCGTCCAAGTTGGGGGGGGGGGGGGGGTGCTGAAGTCAAGTTGGGAGGGGGGGATGAAGACCTCTCAACTGAATAAGATCCTACACCCCTGATGGTGCCGACAGAAAGGTTTCGTGCCTATGTTACGACAATCTTAGCTTGTGCCAATTGTCATTGCCATGAAGCAGTGTTCCTACAGCAGGGATAGCTGGATAGGTGCACGCTAAATTTGCGAGAGTCCATCCCGCTGAGTGGAAACTCTCACAATCAGCCAGCATCGTGAAGCTAGGAAAAGTTTGCAATCCTCCACAAAGCCATGGCATTGGTATCCGTATCAATCGCTGCGTTTCTGGCTTTTCTTCTTTCCTTGCTTTGCCCAATGCGGCGACGTGTGAAATGGAAAACTCTCAGCTCTCCGAACTGGATATGGCAATCTGAGTTTCATTCATCACCGTGTTTCTATGTTTCAACAGCCCGGGTTAGGGTAGTTGTTGCTGTGCGTATTCTGTGTATGAGTGTGGTGACGAAGCATGCTGATTCCATAACTGTTGTTAACCGTGCCGCTATCTGACGGATGGATGGCGCGCTCTAAGCGTGAGGCTGGATTTCACTGCGTCACGTTTGGCTGTTATTTGTACTGGTCTGCAAGCCTATTTGCGCTGGAATGCGACTCGAAATTACTATTTAGGAGCCGGCGATGGCGGTGATGTTGCTGTTACACCTCACCACCACCACGACGACATGTCCGGGGATATTTATAGGTGTTGGGTGTTGTGCCTCGTGTTAATGTACGACGCCTGAGCTGCTACGGAGCGTTCGCTAAGTCGATGCACTGTCAGTGTGTGTATGTGTGTGTGTGTGTGTATGTGTGTGTGTGTGTGTGTGTGTGTATGTGTGTGTGTGTGTGTGTGTGTGTATGTGTGTTTGTGTGTATGTGTCTCATGGCATCCCAGTCTTTCATGCCCTTGTTGAGGTCGCACTTTGTGCGTCTATTTTTCCATGGTTGTCATTTGTCGAACTTATTTTTCTATGAAAAGAATACAGAAAGCCGAATGTAATTTGTTTTCCGCTGTCGACGTTGTTGGAGGCAGCCATCGAATGTCAACACGTCCTGTTCTGGACATTCGGGGGTCCTGGCCTGATAGGCCACCAGGGCTAACTACTAACTAGCCCACTCACGCCAGGCCTTTGTATCTCCTCAGCAAGAGATGACATGACAGGACTCCGCACGGGGAATGCGCATAGTTAGTGCACCATATTTGCGACACTCTCAATATTATATGCATTATACAGTTTAAACCTCTCCGCAACTCGAGCGCTGTCCTTGTTTTTGCGGAATACTAAGAAATGCAATGATTGCAATTGATTTGTTTTACAATAATTCAGCGAGTTCGATGTTTCTATCGTTTGTGATGAATGAAACACGGAACACGATAACTGAAACATCTTTAAAAAATGTAATTTCACGTATGGTCTAGTGATACTTACTAATTACACTCCAACACACATTAGAGGGATGCTCCACAAAATAACACCAGCCTGAACACCATACCATGCGGCACAGCTCTAGTTCTACACTCGACCCAATAGTCGATACCATCAGTCTTTTCTCGGGCCGGCATCGCTTTGCTGGCGGCAGTTTCGGAAATGCATTGAATGGAGCTGTCAAATACCGACCCACCGCTGACGGAGGGCATGCTCCATAGACATCGATCGACGGAACGGCAGCTGACTTGTTGCTGTGCTGACTCGGAACTGTCCCGCACTGCTGACTCGATACAGTCTCGCACTGCTGACTCGGAACTGTCCCGCGCTGCTGACTCGGAACTGTCCCGCACTGCTGACTCGATACAGTCTCGCACTGCTGACTCGGAACTGTCCCGTACTGCTGACTCGATACAGTCTCGCACTGCTGACTCGGAACTGTCCCGCGCTGCTGACTCGGAACTGTCCCGCTGCTGACTCGATACAGTCTCGCACTGCTGACTCGGAACTGTCCCGCTGCTGACTCGATACAGTCTCGCACTGCTGACTCGGAACTGTCCCTCGCTGCTGACTCGATACAGTCCCGAACTGCTGACTCGGAACTGTGCCGCTGCTGACTCGGAACTGTCCCGCGCTGCTGACTCGGAACTGTCCCGCTGCTGACTCGATACAGTCTCGCACTGCTGACTCGGAACTGTCCCGCGCTGCTGACTCGATACAGTCCCGAACTGCTGACTCGGAACTGTGCCGCTGCTGACTCGGAACTGTCCCGCGCTGCTGACTCGATACAGTCCCGCACTGCTGACTCGGAACTGTCCCGCTGCTGACTCGGAACTGTCCCGTTGCTGACTCGATACAGTCTCGCACTGCTGACTCGGAACTGTCCCGCGCTGCTGACTCGATACAGCCCCGCACTGCTGACTCGGAACTGTCCCGCTACTGACTCGGAACTGTCCCGCGCTGCTGACTCGATACCGTCCCGCACTGCTGACTCGGAACTGTCCCGCACTGCTGACTCGGAACTGTCCTGCTGCTGACTCGGAATTGTCCCGCAGTGCTGACTCGGAACTGTCCCGCAGTGCTGACTCGGAACTGTCTCGCGCTGCTGACTCGATACAGTCCCGCACTGCTGACTCGGAACTGTCCCGCACTGCTGACTCGGAACTGTCCCACTGCTGACTCGGAACTGTCCCGCTGCTGACTCAGAACTGTCCCGCTGCTGACTCGATACAGTTCCGCTGCTGACTCGATACAGTCCCGCACTGCTGACTCGGAACTGTCCCGCTGCTGACTCAGAACTGTCCCGCTGCTGACTCGATGCAGTTCCGCTGCTGACTCGGAACTGTCCCGCACAGCTGACTCGGAACTGTCCCGCACTGCTGACTCTGAACTGTCCCACTGCTGACTCGGAACTGTCCCGCTGCTGACTCGGAACTGTCTCACTGCTGACTCGGAACTGTCCCGCTGCTGACTCGGAGCTGTCCCGCTGCTGACTCGGAACTGTCCCGCTGCTGACTCGATACAGTCCCGCACTGCTGACTCGATACAGTCCCGCACTGCTGACTCGGAACTGTCCCGCACTGCTGACTCGATACAGTCCCGCACTGTTGACTCGGAACTGTCCCGCTGCTAACTCGGAACTGTCCAACTGCTGACTCGGAACTGTCCCGCTGCTGACTCGGAACTGTCCCGCTGCTGACTCGATGCAGTCACACTGCTGACTCGGAATTGCCCTGCTGGTGACTCGATACAGTCACACTGCTGACTCGGAACTGTTCCGCTGCTGACTCGGAACTGTCCTGCTGGTGACTCGATACAGTCACACTGATGACTCGGAACTGTCCCGCTGCTGACTCGGAACTGTACCGCAGTGCTGACTCGGAACTGTGCCGCTGCTGACTCGGAACTGTTCCGCTGCTGACTCGGAACTGTCCCACTGCTGACTCGTAACTGTCCCGCACTGCTGACTTGGAACTGTCCTGCTGCTGACTCGGAACTGTCCTGCTGGTGACTCGATACAGTCACACAGCTGACTCGGAACTGTCCAGTTGCTGACTCGGAACTGTCCCACTGCTGACTCGATACAGTCACAATGCTGACTCGGAACTGTCCCACTGCTGACTCGGAACTGTCCCACTGCTGACTCGGAACTGTCCCGCACTGCTGACTCGATACAGTCCCGCACTGCTGACTCGGAACTGTCCCGCACTGCTGACTCGGAACTGTCCCGCTGCTGACTCGGAACTATCCCGCACTGCTGACTCGATACAGTCCCGCACTGCTGACTCGGAACTGTCCCGCTGCTGACTCGGAACTGTCCCGCATTGCTGACTCGGAACTGTCTCACTGCTGACTCGGAACTGTCCCGCTGCTGACTTGGAACTGTCCCGCTGCTGACTCGGAACTGTCCCACTGCTGACTCGATACAGTCCCGCACTGCTGACTCGGAACTGTCCCACTGCTGACTCGATACAGTCCCGCACTGCTGACTCGGAACTGTCCCGCTGCTGACTCGGAACTGTCCCGCACTGCTGACTCGGAACTGTCCCGCACTGCTGACTCGGAACTGTCCCACTGCTGACACGGAACTGTCACACTGCTGACTCGATACAGTCACACTGCTGACTCGGAACTGTCCCGCTGCTGACTCGGAACTGTCCCACTGCTGACTCGAAACTGTCCCGCTGCTGACTCGGAACTGTCCCACTGCTGACTCTGAACTGTCCCACTGCTGACTCGATACAGTCCCGCACTGCTGACTCGATACAGTCCCGCACTGCTGACTCGGAACTGTCCCGCTGCTGACTCGGAACTGTCCCGCTGCTGACTCGGAACTGTCCCGCAGTGCTGACTCGATACAGACCCACACTGGTGACTCGGAACTGTCCCGCACTGCTCACTCGGAACTGTCCCGCAGTGCTGACTCGGAACTGTCCCGCACTGCGCACTCGGAACTGTCCCGCTGCTGACTCGGAACTGTCCCGCACTGCTGACTCGGAACTGTCCCACTGCTGACTCGGAACTGTCCCGCTGCTGACTCGGAACTGTCCCGCTGCTGACTCGATACAGTCCCGCACTGCTGACTCGGAACTGTCCCACTGCTGACTCGGAACTGTTCCGCTGCTGACTCGATACAGTCACACAGCTGACTCGGAACTGTCCAGTTACTGACTCGGAACTGTCCCACTGCTGACTCGGTCTGTCCCACGAAATCTGTGTCTGATTGGCATGAGGCAAAGAAACAAACTTGCGCCTGATTCAAAATCGTAGAAAGAAGAAAAACATGTTTACATGTTTTCTGAGTTCGAAGATTTCCACTGGGCCGTCGCTCGGAAAGTGGGAGGAGCTTGTGTGTGTGTGTGTGTGTGTGTGTGTGTGTGTGTGTGTGTGTGTGTGTGTGTGTGTGTGTGTGTGTGTGTGTGTGTGTGTGTGTGTGTGTGTGTGTGTGTGTGTGTGTGTGTGTGTGTGTGTGTGTGTGTGTGTGTGTGTGTGTGTGTGTGTGTGTGTGTGTGTGTGTGTGTGTGTGTGTGTGTGTGTGTGTGTGTGTGTGTGTGTGTGTGTGTGTGTGTGTGTGTGTGTGTGTGTGTGTGTGTGTGTGTGTGTGTGTGTGTGTGTGTGTGTGTGTGTGTGTGTGTGTGTGTGTGTGTGTGTGTGTGTGTGTGTGTGTGTGTGTGTGTGTGTGTGTGTGTGTGTGTGTGTGTGTGTGTGTGTGTGTGTGTGTGTGTGTGTGTGTGTGTGTGTGTGTGTGTGTGTGTGTGTGTGTGTGTGTGTGTGTGTGTGTGTGTGTGTGTGTGTGTGTGTGTGTGTGTGTGTGTGTGTGTGTGTGTGTGTGTGTGTGTGTGTGTGTGTGTGTGTGTGTGTGTGTGTGTGTGTGTGTGTGTGTGTGTGTGTGTGTGTGTGTGTGTGTGTGTGTGTGTGTGTGTGTGTGTGTGTGTGTGTGTGTGTGTGTGTGTGTGTGTGTGTGTGTGTGTGTGTGTGTGTGTGTGTGTGTGTGTGTGTGTGTGTGTGTGTGTGTGTGTGTGTGTGTGTGTGTGTGTGTGTGTGTGTGTGTGTGTGTGTGTGTGTGTGTGTGTGTGTGTGTGTGTGTGTGTGTGTGTGTGTGTGTGTGTGTGTGTGTGTGTGTGTGTGTGTGTGTGTGTGTGTGTGTGTGTGTGTGTGTGTGTGTGTGTGTGTGTGTGTGTGTGTGTGTGTGTGTGTGTGTGTGTGTGTGTGTGTGTGTGTGTGTGTGTGTGTGTGTGTGTGTGTGTGTGTGTGTGTGTGTGTGTGTGTGTGTGTGTGTGTGTGTGTGTGTGTGTGTGTGTGTGTGTGTGTGTGTGTGTGTGTGTGTGTGTGTGTGTGTGTGTGTGTGTGTGTGTGTGTGTGTGTGTGTGTGTGTGTGTGTGTGTGTGTGTGTGTGTGTGTGTGTGTGTGTGTGTGTGTGTGTGTGTGTGTGTGTGTGTGTGTGTGTGTGTGTGTGTGTGTGTGTGTGTGTGTGTGTGTGTGTGTGTGTGTGTGTGTGTGTGTGTGTGTGTGTGTGTGTGTGTGTGTGTGTGTGTGTGTGTGTGTGTGTGTGTGTGTGTGTGTGTGTGTGTGTGTGTGTGTGTGTGTGTGTGTGTGTGTGTGTGTGTGTGTGTGTGTGTGTGTGTGTGTGTGTGTGTGTGTGTGTGTGTGTGTGTGTGTGTGTGTGTGTGTGTGTGTGTGTGTGTGTGTGTGTGTGTGTGTGTGTGTGTGTGTGTGTGTGTGTGTGTGTGTGTGTGTGTGTGT
>JAXIVJ010014932.1:0-2500 GCA_036785665.1 Chirona hameri
ATATATATATAATATATATATATATATATATATATATATATATATATATATATATATATATATATATATATATATATATATATATATATATATATATATATATATATATATATATATATATACTATATATATATATATATATATATATATATATATATATATATATATATATATATATATATATATATATATATATATATATATATATATATATATATATATATATATATATATATATATATATATATATATATATATATATATATATATATATATATATATATATATATATATATATATATATATATATATATATATATATATATATATATATATATATATATATATATATATATATATATATATATATATATATATATATATATATATATATATATATATATATATATATATATATATATATATATATATATATATATATATATATATATATATATATATATATATATATATATATATATATATATATATATATATATATATATATATATATATATATATATATATATATATATATATATATATATATATAGTATATATATATATATATATATATATATATATATATATATATATATATATATATATATATATATATATATATATATATATATATATATATATATATATATATATATATATATATATATATATATATATATATATATATATATATATATATATATATATATATATATATATATATATATATATATATATATATATATATATATATATATATATATATATATATATATATATATATATATATATATATATATATATATATATATATATATATATATATTCGAGTAGTGTCCGTTTTGCACTCGAAACACAGCAAGGTTGTTGTGTCTGTCCCGAAATGGAATGCGGGTTAAGCACGTACGTTAGTGAGGTGGAGTCTTTCGTCCAGGAGATTACCGATAATTTAATCCGAGCCGAGGTCCCTGCTGGCCGCGTGGTACAGGGGCAGGGTAGGGTGTTGGTGGAAAGGGGGCATGCCGGGTGTGTGTGTGTGTGTGATGGGAGAGGAGGGGGGAGGGTATGAACTAACAATGACCTCGAAACCCGCTCAAAAAGGCACCGAAACTCCGTCCGGGGCCGCTGAAACTCGGCACGTAGCTGCACATACCGCAGCAAAGTTTCCGTGTGTGTCCGCGGTTGAATTCACGTGCCTTTGTGAACATGGAACTTCCGTCCAGGAAATCCCGGAGAAATATTAATATTTGAGGGGCGTCAGCTGTGTGTGAGATATCGCACTCGAAAAACACAGCCCAATCTGTATCTCACGTGCCTTTGTGAGCAGGCAGCCTCCATCCCGGAGAATCCCGGACAAATATTAATATTTGAGCAGCGTCAGCCATGTGTGGGAGATGGGTTGGTTGGAGTGTGAGATGGATTGGGTGTGAAGTAAAGAAAAGTTGGGTAAAAAAGGAAAAAAAAAAGTATAAAAAAGTCAAAAAAGTCAATCAAAAAAGTAAACAAAAAGTCGAAAAAGTCGAAAAAGTCGAAAGTCTAAAGAGTTAAGTCCAACAAGTCCAACAAGTCCAACAAGTCCAACAAGTCCAACAAGTCCAACAAGTCCAACAAGTCCATCAAGTCCAACAAGTCCAACAAGTCCAACAAGCCCAACAAGTCCAACAAGTTCAACAAGTGCCTTTGTGAGCATGGAACCTCCATCCCGTAGAATCCCGGATAAATATTAATATTTTAGTAATGTCAGCCATGTGTGGGAGATGGGTTGGTTGGACTTTGATATATTGGGGCTGAAGTAAAACAAAGTTGGGTAAAAAGGTCAGAAAGTCAAAATATACAAAGGAAAAAAGCCAAGAAAGGCAAAAAAGTAAAAAAAAATACAAGTAAAAAAAAGAAGTAAAAAAAGTCGTCAAAAAAGTTTTTAAAAAGTAGAAAAAGTCGAAAAGTCCAAAAAGACCACAAAGTCTAACAAGTCCAAGTTCAACAAGTCCAACAAGTCCAACAAGTCCAACAAGTTCAACAAGTCCAACAAGTCCAACAAGCCCCGCACGCAAGTTTCCTAAGCCCGTAAGCCTCCCGCAAGCCCCCCGCAAGCCCAGCAAGCCCGCCAAGCCCCGCAAGCCCGCCAAGTCCGCCAAGTAAAAAAATATAAATCTCCATCCATCTATCGGAATTGCAAATCTACAGGATTGCGACGCGGAGCGAGAACAAGGCGCTAGTCTATATTACTATTTGATAAGCGTCTGTCTGTCTGTCTGTCTATCTGTCTGTCTGTCTATCTGTCTGTCTATCTGTCTGTCTATCTGTCTGTCTATCTGTCTGTCTATCTGTCTGTCTATCTGTCTGTCTATCTGTCTGTCTATCTGTCTGTCTATCGGCCTGTCTATCTGTCTGTCTATCTGTATGTCTATCTGTCTGTCTATCTGTCTGTCTATCTGTCTGTCTATCTGTCTGTCTATATGTATGTCTATCTGTCTGTCTATCTGTCTGTCCATCTGTC
>JAXIVJ010014932.1:7500-33048 GCA_036785665.1 Chirona hameri
ACACGCTTATACATTCAGTACGCCATATGCGGTGCATGTGTCATGCTTGACTGCACATGTTTCATGCTGTGCGGTGCTATTGTGGCGAGCTACCGAACCATGCTGATTGTGATTCACAGCAAGGGTTTCAATCGGATTTCTTTGCAGCCTGCGTCGCTGCTAAGACGACGCTAGTAATGTATGTGACACGATGGACTGCACTGACACGATGGCAAGCTAACACAAAATATCAAAATAATGATTTGATTGTATCGGCTAATACAACTTTAACATAACAAATTGGATTGAACTCTGCAAGCTTGCATTGCTTTGATATTCAGCAGACTAGTTCTCAATCGGTACAAGCGATTCTAATGGTGGTTGATGAAATGTCAATGGTAGTGATTCTGCGTTCAGCATTGATCTCAACCCAGATTAACAATGTCACAAAGGGAAATCCATCGCGGGCACACAAGAACTGGATTGAAACGAGTTTCGAATTGATTATCAATTCACAATACAAGGACAGTTGGACAAAGGACGGTCGCCACATATGCAACAGTTATTACGAGCGAGCCCAAGGCGATCGCTCGTCCTTCCGTGGTGTATGGGAAAAAATCGGATTATGAGCGGCCCGGCCCGGCCCAACCCGGCCCAACCCGCGGCGACGATTTTGATAAGCTCATATCTCTGCAACCGCTCGTCCGATTGACAAGCGGGCTTCTTTGCTGAGTAGCCCCATCGAACCTAACCTGTTTGAGACCAGTGCCGACTCACGTGGGTGACTACCAATGCGCTTGGCGCGTGCCGCGTGAGGGGGTGTTGAAACATGTTTTTTCCGTAAAAACTCCGCAACGGCTGGGCAGATTGTATGCAAATTTGGTGTTTGCAGTTAGCGACCCCTCCGCCGCCGCCTTCCCACAAGTCAGGGGTGGGGTGACTGCACGTGCGCACGTGCAAACCCCTATTCTATATTTCAGGAACGGCAGAGCCGATTGTGTTCAAATTTGGTGTGTGGTTAGGGACTTATCGGCCGCCAGTTTCCCACAAGTCATGGGTGGGGTGCCTCTGCACGTGCGCACGTGCATACCCCTATTATATATCTCAGGAACGGCTGAGCCGATTGTGTTCGAATTTGGTGTGTGGTTAGGCAAGGGAGGATCCAGCCTCTCAGTTGGGGGGCAAAACTTTTTTGGGCCTTCAGCAGGCACGTAGCCAGGATTTTCTCAATGTTGTTGACGGGGGGGTAGAGTCGGGTCGTCAGATAATCTCATTTTATCTGGTGTAAATTTGTTTTGTTTTGCTCTGGGGGGGGGGGGCATGGCCCCCGTACCCACCCACCCCCCCCCCCCTCTTGGCTACGTACCCTGGCCTTCAGATACCCAAATTTCGTTGCAAAACTCTGACGTAGAGAGCCGATAATTGACAAGCCCCTGTTTTGGAGAGACGGCCATGGTATAACGGTACCACACCCACGATAGGATGGAAACAAAAGTAACGCCTAAGCATATATAATATACTTGATAAATATGCTGTCGCAAGTTCTAAAGATAATATTAAACGGACATCGAAATTAAAGTGTTATTTCTTTACCAAAAGGTAGGAATGAGCCTGCTTCAAAACGAGGACGTTTGGCGTCTCCGTTATCGTTTTGTCACAGCTCTCCGTGCACCGACGAGCGGCAAATGCGCGGAACGCTAGCCTGTTATTTACCGAGTCAGGTTTGTAACCCAATTTCACTTTTGTTACATAGGAATAGTTTAGGAATATAGGACGACCAAATGAACCGTGTGAACAAATCTGGATAAACATAACGTGGTATAACATATCACCTCCAGAAAATACGGTTATACATATAGCGTTCGTACGATCGTTTTCCTTTTTTTTTATTAAAGAACTGACGACCCACTTGGTCGCCAACTCTTATGGACTCGCCAGCGAACACATTGGTCATATTAGCGCCCAGGGGCCATAGCTCTACCGGGGTTCGGAACACGGGCTCCCCACGTGAGAGACTCGGCTATTACGCCCCCTTAGCGTTTGTACGATAATTTAACGTGCATAGTCACTACATTATCCAAAATACGACAGACTTGTAACACATACACGGAGCTACGCTACCATCACGAATATGAGCCTCTCCGCGATCTGGATGTCACTTACTGCCACGTCGTCACCAAGAGTCGTAAGTGATTCAGATGCTCGATGGTGAAAACGATGATCATTAGAACGTTAGCCCTTTAACAAAACTGAATATCTCACTGGACTATAGGCTAGGAATATCTTTATGAAAATACGAAATACAACCAGAACTAAAACGTTATCTTCAGCGAAAGTATATATGAATGTATTTGTGTAAAATATTAAACGAAGGATTTGGCATGGAACCCTGGTATCACTACCACCACTGGTATCACTGTCCGGGCTGGATGGGCTAAAAATGGCTGAATGTGAATGCGTTTGAGGTTCCAATTTCACTCTTTCCATATGTTTGATGACGGTGGGCGTTAATCGGTAAAGCGCACAGACAAGATGCATGCTGATTCAGTGCCAGCTGGCAGGATGTGATAGGATCGTCTCAAGCAAAATGTGGAAAAACGAGAAAGTGCACATTTCCAGCTTTAATAACATCCATTTATAACATCCGTGCATGCTGGTAGGGTACATAGCCAGGACGACTTGGGATGAGAGGACGGAGTAGGTTTAAGGGCGCGGGTCACAACATATCAGCAGGCTGCAGCTGATCTGTGCCACGGCCATGCATATATATATATATCGAGTCATGCACGTGTCCGCATGCTGTGGAGAACCAAAGCGTTGCGAATGAGGGTATCACAAATTCATCTTTGGAGACGGCTCGTCAGCGGCCGTTTGATTATCCTACTGACAATGGTAAGACAAAACATTCTTGCGGAGTTGTATACAACGTGCTCGTACTGAAAGAAAATCGTTATATATGGAAAGGATGGGAGGACAAGACAATGCCAGATAGCAATACACGCCATAAGACATGCAGTAAATCATACCTGCGTACTGGCATTTGATGAAAAATATACGACAGCGACAACAGAGGTGTAGCAATGGTGCGTAGGCTCGCAATCCGAATACATTGCCAGTATCGGGATATTTCAGCCTGCAGCGAGTAGAGTAAATGCCAGCGTTGATAACGCGAAACGTTGCCAATTGCAACTCGGTACACTACATCTCTTGAATGGTGCTGCACGTAGTCTGGACCATATTTGTACAGATTTCCTGGATCTCTACTGACCATGTACCGACAACAGTTGGACGGATACATCAGTGAGGAATTGTCACAAGGCAACGTAAATATTAACCTCTTTCCGAAGTATAACGTAACATAACTATTACAGTCGCTCGGCTTTACTTCGCTATTAATTATATAACAAATTGTATGCGCATCTTTTTTGTTTTGTTTTTGAAAATTTTAGTTGATAAAAACAGCTAAAATGCATTTTGGAAAGATAAGAATAGCAACTTTTGCTCCAACTTGGGGGGGGGGGCAAAAACATACTTTTGCCCCCGACTTTTCGTTGGGGGAGGGGGGGGGGGGGGCAATTGCCCATTTCCCCCCCCCCCTGGATCCGCCTCTGTGGTTAGGAACTTCTCATCCGCCGCCTTTCCACAAGTCAGGGGTGGGGTGCCTCTGCACGTGCGCACGTGCTCACTGCTCACCCTTATTCTATATCTCAGGAACGGCTGAGCCGATTGTGTTCAAATTTGTTGGTGTGTGGTTAGGGACCTCTCAGCCGCCACTTTTCACAAGTCAGTGGTGGGTTGCCTCTGCACGTGGGTACGTACTCACCCTTTTGTGTATCTCAGAAACTACTTGCCCGATCGAGTTGAAATTCACCATTCATTTCGTTCGCGCTCGCTCGTTCATCGCCAACTACTGGTATATTGACTTACTGGTATATTGGTACTTACTGGTACTTACTGGTATATTGACTGCAGTAGAATTCTAAAGTACTGACTCAACGATGCATTTTTTCTCGCTTTTTTAATAAAAACGCCTTTCTCCCGTGTGGACGGCGCTATATGGTTCAATGGCACGGATGATTTTTTGATGATGAAACAAACTGCAAAAAAAAACGAACAAAACTTAACGTGTAGGTGTTACGTGTTACCATTTGCTGTAAAAGTCATACATTTTGGGTAACTCTTCGCCCCCCCCCCCCGCCACATTTGCTGTAAAATCATACATTCTGGGTAACTCTTCAGTTGCAGTAATTTGCTATTGTTCCCCACCTCACATCGTCTTTCGATGAAAAATTATCACCAAATATGGCAACGATTTTTTTAGACTTGTGTCCGTCTCTTCGATACACTTGACAGTTTAAATTATCTAACAACTGCACACTTTGTGAACACGACTGGAGATGCGCACGTTCGTCTTTCCGGAGCCATAAGAGAATACGTTAAACTAACATCATTCGGTGAGGACCGTTCGTTTTCTGGCCGGAACTGTCCTCGAATGGCCGACAGCGTCGCCATGAGAGGACCGCATTTCCAGCCCGACGTCGCAGCAGCTCAGCAGCGCAGCTCAGCTCAGCAGCTACAGCAGCAGCCGGAGGCGACATCGGCAGTCCTTGCCGGCTACTTCCGCCAGTGACGTCACGAGTAGTGAGAGTTCAAGGTTGTGTCCGTATTTCAAACGAGGTTATGTTTGCGATGGTGTTTGGTCGTGTAAACGCGTCGCCGTTCTGCGACGAAGATGGATGGGGCGAGGGAGTGAGTGAGAACTGACAAATATGCCAAATGGCGGAGCTTGTCCACTTTGTGACACTTTTCTGACGTCTAAATTGGTGCTAGCGATATATTGACCGCTGGGTTACACTGCTCTTAAAATCGGGCTTTCCGAAGGCTTGTAGGGGTGCACCTGTCGAAATGTTGTTGGAACGAAATGTTGGAAAAAAATTGCTCCTGAAAGGTCACCATGTCGTAGCTCAGTGAGGTGGTCTCAATAACGTCTAAATTAATCATTTCCGTTTTGATAACATTTCTCAAACTGGGTAGCTTAAAATTCCATAGTTGAAGGCTGAAGCTATTGTCTGCAACCGCTACATGAGTGTTGTTATGAGACTTAAACAAATCATGCGTGGATTTGTGTTTAGCTACCTATAGCATAACAACAAATATCCTAGAAGTGGACGCATGAAAGCGAATGCGCCAGCAAATGCAGAGCGATGGGGAGCTTACCGAGCTTCAGGCAAGCTCTGTTTCAGAGACGGCGTTGCCGCGCAGTAGGAGAAGAAAAATAGCGCCGAATTCGAGACAGGCGACATCTTGGGAAACAGAACTTTCCCGCAAACGTCACCCGCATGTCTCTTTCTGACAAATCCAATGCGTTTTGGACATGTTGCAAGCAGCCCACATATGTTGCTGAATTCCCAGAGCTTGAAAATACTACCGCGCAGTCGTACGCTTAGATCGACCCCAAGACTTTGGTGATATAACCCTATTTTCAGTGACCACAGGGCGCATGTTGTTAATATTTTGACTTAATACAATGCTAGTTCTTGTGCATGGTTTATATGGATAGACCTGAACTTCGAAAGCTCTATTAAACTTATTCATCGCCCCCGGCCAGGTCATCACGTTTGCCTATCCGTGTGGAAGCTGAATCCCAATTAATTGTAAAGCGCACTGGATCTGCAGCTGGCGTCAGATATCATTGGCGACTGATTAGTCCTGTGACTGACTGGCAGTCCTGCGACTGACTACAGTCCTGCGACTGACTAGTCCTGTGACTGTCAATCAGTCGCAGTCACAGGCAGGTGCGCGGCCCGTGCGACGCAACATACGCCGTCTGCTCGGAACAGGGCAATCTCAGGGGAGAGCGTGCCGCCGCCGGGGCTCGTTCCCGGCTCTCTGCCTGCCTGAATGTGGCCAAAGCAGCCGTCTCGTGAAGGCCGGAGCTTTAGAGCCAATGCCATCGAACTGTCAGCCTGACAGTTAGATTCGTCTGTGTGCAGCTGGGTCCGTCAGTCGAGATCAAAGTTCTCTCAGACGGAGGTTGGATCGACACTGAATTGGCTGAGGAAGCGCGGTGCTTCTGCGAAATCTCTGCGGTCTCAGAACCGGCTGCAGACGGATACATATTTCAGAAGTATCCTGCAAGCTGGTTTGAGCTCTGCTGTTATTGTCAGTGAGGTATTTTCTGCGCACATAATGGCCGAACGTGCGTAGGGGCCACGAGTACAAAAAAGTCTGCCACTTTAATTTGTCGGAGAAAAATAACGAGAGGTCTCAAACCAACAGAATTATTAAAAATCGTGTAATAATATCGCTGAAGGTAGGCCGGCTCGGTTTGGGAGCGTTTAATTTTCAAGCTAGCAAATACATATTGTAATTGCAATCATGGAAGACTTGTGGAGGGAAAAGCTAAATGTGACATTTAGCCCGTGTACGTTTTCATGCTTTTTCATACTCATGAATAAATTAAGCTAGTTAAACGACTCATATCAACCAGCAAATACCTGCATCTTTACATGGCAAGTTTGCCGTTGATCACCAAAGCTATGTATGTACCGGAACCATTGGTGCCATTATTGTCAGGCCTGCACCATGACGACAATATAAACCGCTTATCAACTTCTGCATAGTTACTTCCAATAACCTGGAAGATATGAATGCAGTGGATCATGGTATAACGGTCTTTCGTCGCTATAAAGTGGCTTGGCACGACTCCCTTGATCGCCTGCTATATAGCATCGGGTCACCAGAAATATCAACACGAGCAGTTGTAGAAATGTCTTCATTTCAAAAACGGAGAACACATGCACAAAGTTTGAGAGACACGAAATAGTCAAGTTGGCATTGATAGCACACCTAAACAATATGTGAATCACCGACGTGGCCCTCATAACTCCAGGTATAGGCCTGGAGGGCCGGAGGCGCCTCTCTCCGTAACGTCACTCCACCGGTAGGAAGCAATGGGACAGCGCTCTCATGGCCTCGCACAAGCGGAGATAAAATATGGCACGTCCGACCCGGCCAGTCCCGCGCGCGCCGAGTGACATAAAACCAACGCTGGCGACACTCGCTGGCGACACTCGCTGGCGACACTCGCTGGCGACACTGACCAGTACACAGTTGACGGTCAGCAACACTAGTCCTACTGGAATGTCTGACAAATTGAGCGTGGATAGTGTGCACCGCGGCCAGCCCTTTCAGCACCTCTCGCGCAAGGAAGCCTCGCGGGGTGGAGGTATACCCCGGTTTGGGAACATATGAGCATTGCTGTAAACTATAGGTGCTGCTTATGGTGGTTTAGCTCTGGGGATTTATAAATAAATGTTTGACAAGCGATCGAAATGAGGGAGAATTGTTCAAAATAATCCTAAAATGGGAAAGATAACTGCGCCGTTGAAAAAATGGCACAGCGTTGCTCTACTGAATTGGTAGTGGAAAGGGGTGAATTACGTTAATATTATACAGTAAAACAATAAATTATGTATGCAATGTATAAAATGCACGTAAAATGTTACGGTGGATGTGTGTAAACTTAACAGCTTTACTCGCAGATTCACGTGCAAGTCTATTGGCTTTATTTGTTCAGAAACGAAAATAAGATGCAATTAACTTACTAGAGGTTTCAAAAAGTAGACAGCTATTCAGATTATGTCATCAAAAAGTTATCAGGCATGCGATATGTCTTGCAGGAAAATAGTAAAATAACGAAGACTCATTATTGTTTAATCGAGCGACTCGCCTCCTATCCAGTAAAGAAATATACATTTTTCTTGTTTAAAATTGAAGCGAATAATACTTTAATATTTTGACGGAGTGCTTGTGCACATTACTTGTGCTTACCGCGCATATTAACCTTGACATATTGTTTTGTAATATCTGATTTTGAACTACAATTCAAGAATGTGTATGATTTTTTTTTGGTATGATGTATGATTGATCTCCCATAGTCACAAAAGAGTATGTATACAGCAACGCATTATCTTTTTGAGTTTAGTAATCAGTTACACAATCACGTCCTAAATTTCCCATTACATTACGGCTTGAACTGAGTAAATATAAAAGTAAGAATTTGTGATATGTAGATTTAACAAAATGTCCATATCAAATGACAAAAAGGTTTGGTTATAGTTCTGGTACCTTTCGAGGGAAAGTCTTGGGCAACGTTTCCAGTCGTTTCTGACATCACCTTAACCGTCACGGTCCCTTCTTTTCGTCTGAGGAAGGGATAATAGGGATGTCGATGAAGCAGAACTGCGTCCTTAGAGGGCTATGACACATAAGTGTCACCTAACCAGCTACAATCCACCCTACTGTAATATTAACAGTCAATTACATTTTCCTCCTTCGGGGAGCTTCACACATTTCACACAGCCTCTCGCACCACGCACGCGCGCACTCGTACCTCGCGCAATGGATGAACGATGTGGCAATGCGGATGGGCCGCCGTGTCGAGTCGAAAGCTGATGCTGGTCCGGTCGGGCTCACGCACTCAATCACCTGCATGAGCGCACGCTCCGTCCACTGCGGCCTCTTGAGCCTCGCCGCCGCCACCACCACCGCGCCTCCACGCGCACCACTGCGCGCCACCGCGCCCCGACTACGCCACCAGAATATGCGGCGCAGTCAACAGTATGGCTATGGTTGCAACAACGGTGAACAGAGTGAACACTATCAGGCAGAAGCGATCCACCACCATGGCAGCGAACTTCCAGTCGCTGATGATCTCGCGGATCTCATCGTCCTTGCGGATGCGTGCGGTGATGAAGCGCAGCTCGCGCAGCAGCGCTTGCAGCTCGCGGTGCGTGCCGACGCAGCCGCTGGCCGGGGTGTAATCGAGGCCGCCGCCATAGCCGGACGGCGCCAGGCCGCCGCGGAAGTCGTCGTCCATGTCGAGCACGTTGGCCAGCAGGGATTTGGAGGAGCGCTCTTTCAGTTCCAGCTCCTTCATCTTGTTGTTCATCAGGATCGTCTTGCGCGAGATCTTTCGGCCGGGCCGCGACATGCGCAGGAACCACGGGAGCCAGTTGAGAAAGAGCGTGCTGATCTGTGGGCGGAGAGATGCCGGTTAATACAGGGTAGAACCGTAAAGAACTTCGCTACTTTTAAGAGATTAACGGTGTATACTGACAAGAAGGTAGAGAGTGGCATTGTGGAGGGCTTGTGTGATGAAATGACCAAGAACGATGCAGGGCAATAACAACGCTTATTGATTTATCAATCATTTATTGAATGCAGACGATTCACTAAATTATTGGTTACGCAAATAAGGCTAGCTAAAGCTACGCAACGCAGTACGGAAGGCTCTGTGATTCAATCAAGGAAATGTTTTAGCTGAACATTAGAGCTTTGTCTCCATAAAATTATAATTTTGTTTGATTTGGTTAGACTAAGGCCGGTTTTGCCCATTCCAGACACTGCTCATCCATCGAACGGGGCGAAATAAAAATAAATGGTTGATCGACCGGTGAACCCTTCATTGGATTTATGGTTCCCCCATCAGAAGAGGCTGTGAGACTCAGGTCCATGGGGGCGGTCACCACCGGCGACGAACGACTCAAAAACTGGTAAATGACGGGTGACTGGCTGCTATCACTATACTGGACTGGACCCAACCATCAACAACAACATTTTCAGTAGTATGAACTAAGTAATAAGTAGGTCAGTAAGTAAGTAATAAGAGGATTCGCGTCTCTTTAAGTCAGCAGTCAGCACTTACACTAAGAAAGAGGAACGAGACTTGAGACTTTCAGCTTTCAACATCGTGGTGCGGAAAGCTAAAATATATTTTTCATTTCGAGAGTGTGATTTATTAAATATTTAAATCAATCATTATCAGATAGGGGTAATTACCCCACTTGGGGTAATGAAGCCATGGAGGGATGCCCGTGAGCATCTAAGTGAGAATAATATCTATAATAATTTAGCTTATTTGTTTGATGCTGGCGCACAATGGTGCGACAATGAAACAGAACAAATTGTGCGACAATGGAACAGAACGTGGGTTTATCCCAGATTCTGTTTCATGGTCACCACATTATCACGAGCAAAACATTTATTATCACGACATTATCACGAAAAAAGAGCATCAAAACCAGTTACTGTTAAAATGATACTCAGCTTTGTGTTACGGTTCACGTGTTGTTAAACACTAGAAACCACTGCTTTAGACTAAGAGCAACAGCACACATGTCTACTTGTATTCGTATCCCTAGATGGCACTAGTAGTAAACGCCTGAAGTTATGCTGTACCGCATAACTTGGAACCGCTAATTGAGTTCTGCGCATGCGGAATGGGGAGGGGTAACGAGTCATTCTAGTCGCCAAAAGGGGAACCATACCCTTGCCGTTGAGAACCAATGCTCTAAATGAATCGGAAGTTTAAAATCATTCAGCTCACGCATAATCTAGGACACTATGAATCACTATGATGCGAAGTGTCCATCATCGGCTCTAACCGGGTTAAATCAATGGATACGTAGCACTAATTCATGATACGCATCAACAAACTTAACGGCGCTTCAGGTGTTGTTTAATCTTCGCAACACGGCAATTTAACGCCATTTTCCAGTGATTATGACTTGTAATGCAAATGCTATGCAAATGAGTTTCCTAAAAGCTCTCGTGTGGCCATTTCACGATACGCCATACACAACGCGTTTCTTGGCCGGTCTTCGGAGAGATAATAGTACTTACCCACTGGGGCATCTGGTGTGTGTCGGCCGTTCGGTGATGGTAGTTGAGAACCACCACAGTGAGCACCACAGAGGAGGCCACCATGAACATGATGCAGTTAAAGTAGGTTCCTGCAACAAACATCACAGGTTCGAGTACTTGAACAGTGAATTGAAGTTGACTGCACGCAAGACGAGCCAAAGAGTAGCACATTGCTAAAGCCTCTGTCATTTTACCATTACTCATTACTGGAATAACCAACTGTCTACAAAATAAGATGCATTCGCTTCTACTCTTATCGCTATCGCTCGCTTCTACTGTATGTTCGCTACAAACTAGCATTTGACCATTCCATTGACACAAATGACTGGTGGTTCCTCCGTCTGGCGACGTTACACAGCGCCAGTAACTGCATACGGGCACAGGCTCTAGTCACTCCCGGCGGTGACTGGAGCTGCCACAGGCACTCCCGGCGGTGACTGGAGCTGCCACAGGCACTCCCGGCGGTGACTGGAGCTGCGACAGGCACTCTCGGCGGTGACTGGAGCTGCGACCGGCACTCCCGGCGGTGACTGGAGCTGCGACAGGCACTCCCGGCGGTGACTGGAGCTGCCACATGCACTCCCGGCGGTGACTGGAGCTGCGACAGGCACTCCCGGCGGTGACTGGAGCTGCGACAGACACTCCCGGCGGTGACTGGAGCTGCGACAGGCACTCCCGGTGGTGACTGGAGCTGCGACCGGCACTCCCGGCGGTGACTGGAGCTGCGACAGGCACTCCCAGTGGTGACTGGAGCTGCGACAGACACTCCCGTCGGTGACTGGAGCTGCGACAGGCACTCCCGGTGGTGACTGGAGCTGTGACAGGCACTCTCAGCGGTGACTGGAGCTGCGACAGGCACTCCCGGTGGTGACTGGAGCTGCGACAGGCACTCCCAGTGGTGACTGGAGCTGCGACAGGCACTCCCGGTGGTGACTGGAGCTGTGACAGGCACTCCCGGCGGTGATTGGAGCTGCGACCCCGACTGTTTACCGACCATATGGACAGAGGAGGGGAGGGCTACGGATGGCTACAGAGGGCTGTGGAGGGCTGCTAAGAGCTGCCCGAGGCTGTGGAGGGATGCAGAGGACTTTGTAAGATTGCGGAGGAGAGATAGGGTGTCGTGCTGAGAATGTCACAGCTAGTCGACGCAGAGAAGGGAGGGTCACGGATAATACCAATATTTGGTCTCAGGAGAGGATAAAAGGGGAAGCAAATATCGCCTGTTCAAAGCTATAGGTTTTAAAGACTATACTGAATGATGACAGAAGATTTTCCTTTCATCGTTAACACACTTGAAGCAGTAAGTTCAAGACAAATCTTACACGAAAGGCAAAAAGAAGATCAGTAAAGGCCAAAAGAAAAGATACAATAATTATTGTTAGCGAAGGCCATAAACATACAGGATTTTGACGGTAAGTAATGAGCCGACTAGGCAGATAATCATCGCACGTTTACACTATAAATTTACTGCAGCGTTTGGTGGAAGCTAAGTTGTTTTGCTCTCTTGCAAAGCCATAAATTGTTTTTAATCTCGACATGTGGATAAACGATGTTCTGTATGGCCTTACAAGTCAGTATCCGCTGTTTCACAAAGCGAGTAGTCAAGGTTTTTCAATTAGGTGCTTTCGTCCGCCTCAGTAAGTCGAAGATGGTCACAGCGCTATCCGACGAGAGACGGTAAAATAGAGCCACCGCCAGCTCCACGTATCCCGCCCCGAATGGGAGCAGCACAAATGTTATTTGATTCGCCGTTCCAATCTGCCTCTCCGATCAACAGAGTGCTCTGCGGCCTTTTCGCTGTTGAGACGGGTATTGGGTCGAAGGAGGATTCGATGGGCTCAGGGGACTGCAGCCGAGCCTTGGTTGGTGTCCGCTGCACTGGCCGTCTGGACTGGGTAAGGAACTGGACTAAGCCTGGAGGACATCTCGGACATTGGTAAGTCGGGAAAGGATCTCGAATAGATATAGCTATCATCAGCAATACGCGCACAGCACAGCTAGTCGACTGGCTGAAAACGACACAACAGACAACAACAGACCGTCGTCACCGAACCGAGCAACCGATCACACGTCGTCTGTCGCATGACCCGGCGAGCGGAGGAGGCGGCCGGTGACGACGCACGCGCCCCGGCTGCCTGTCGGCTTTCTGACGGGGGAATCAATACCGGTCGGGTCGGGCCGGCTTCATGGTCAGTCTTACCTGTCGGAAGCCGACGCTAATGGCCGCATTGGAAACGGCATCCTGGTGGAACGGCTCAGAGCCGGGAGAAAAAGGAGTCGGGAGATTATGGCGTACATGGCGGAGGAGGGAAGCATGCGCAAATTTAAAGATAGATGAGACGATAGCACATTTAATGGTATTGGCAAGAAGATAAGTACATCGACCAAACAAGAACGAAGATGCAAGGTGCATGCGAGATGCCTGCGAAGAAACTTAGAGTGCGAGGGTTTAGGGCGTATGAAATGCAAGCACATATGATATATCGTATGAATGAAATATCGTCACATCCAAGCATGTCGGTATCTCAAATAAATTTCAATTAGGATATTTCTCAAAAGGCTAGCAGGAGCCCAGGCTAAGTTTCGAGAACCTCAAATATTGAACTGTAAGATTGACACTGGGAATAATTTATAGACGGTAGCGGATGGTACGGTTGTGACTGATGTTGGAGGTTGTGTCGGATGGTGTAGTGGTGACTTATGTTGGAGGTTGTGTCGGCTGGTGCGGTAGTCACTGATGTTGGAGGTTGTGTCGGATGGTGTGGGGTGACTGATGTTGGAGGTTGTGTCGGATGGTGTGGTGGTGACTGATGTTGGAGGTTGTGTCGGATGGTGCGGGGGTGACTGATGTTGGAGGTTGTGTCGGATGGTGTGGTGGTGACGGATGTTGGAGGTTGTGTCGGATGGTGTGGTGGTGACTGATGTTGGAGGTTGTGTCGGCTGGTGCGGTAGTCACTGATGTTGGAGGTTGTGTCGGATGGTGTGGGGTGACTGATGTTGGAGGTTGTGTCGGATGGTGTGGTGGTGACTGATGTTGGAGGTTGTGTCGGATGGTGCGGGGGTGACTGATGTTGGAGGTTGTGTCGGATGGTGTGGTGGTGACGGATGTTGGAGGTTGTATCGGATGGTGCGGGGTGACTGATGTTGGAGGTTGTGTCGGATAATGTGGTGGTGACTGATGTTGGAGGTTGTGTCGGATGGTGACTGATTTTAGAGGTTGTGTCGGATGGTGACTGATGTTAGAGGTTGTGTCGGATGGTGTGGTGGTGACGGATGTTGGAAGTTGTGTCGGAAGGTGCGGAGTGACTGATGTTGGAGGTTGTGTGGGATGGTGTGGTGGTGACTGATGTTGTAGGTTGTGTCGGATGGTGCTGGGGTGACTGATGTTGGAGGTTGTGTGGGATGGTGTGGTGGTGACTGATGTTGGAGGTTGTGTCGGATAGTGCTGGGGTGACTGATGTTGGAGGTTGTGTCGGATAGTGCTGGGGTGACTGATGTTGGAGGTTGTGTCGGATGGTGCGGTGGTGACTGATGTTGGATGTTGTGTCGGATGGTGACTGATGTTGGAGGTTGTGTCGGATGGTGCGGTAGTCACTGATGTTGGAGGTTGTGTCGGATGGTGTGGTGGTGACGGATGTTGGAGGTTGTGTCGGATGGTGCGGGGTGACTGATGTTGGAGGTTGTGTCGGATGGTGTGGTGGTGACTGATGTTGGAGGTTGTGTCGGATGGTGCGGGGTGACTGATGTTGGAGGTTGTGTCGGATGGTGTGGTGGTGACTGATGTTGGAGGTTGTATCGGATGGTGCGGGGGTGACTGATGTTGGAGGTTGTGTCGGATGGTGCGGTAGTCACTGATGTTGGAGGTTGTGTCGGATGGTACGGTTGTGACTGATGTTGGAGGTTGTATCGGATGGTGCGGGGTGACTGATGCTGGAGGTTGTGTCGGATGGTGTGGTGGTGACTGATGTTGGAGGTTGTGTCGGATGGTGTGGTGGTGACTGATGTTGGAGGTTGTGTCGGATGGTACGGTTGTGACTGATGTTGGAGGTTGTGTCGGATGGTGCGGGGTGACTGATGTTGGAGGTTGTGTCGGATGGTGTGGTGGTGACTGATGTTGGAGGTTGTGTCGGATGGTGCGGGGGTGACTGATGTTGGAGGTTGTGTCGGCTGGTGCGGTAGTCACTGATGTTGGAGGTTGTGTCGGCTGGTGCGGTAGTCACTGATGTTGGAGGTTGTGTCGGATGGTGTGGTGGTGACGGATGTTGGAGGTTGTGTCGGATGGTGCGGGGTGACTGATGTTGGAGGTTGTGTCGGATGGTGTGGTGGTGACTGATGTTGGAGGTTGTGTCGGATGGTGGGGGGTGACTGATGTTGGAGGTTGTGTCGGATGGTGTGGTGGTGACTGATGTTGGAGGTTGTATCGGATGGTGCGGGGGTGACTGATGTTGGAGGTTGTGTCGGATGGTGCGGTAGTCACTGATGTTGGAGGTTGTGTCTGATGGTACGGTTTTGACTGATGTTGGAGGTTGTATCGGATGGTGCGGGGGTGACTGGTGCTGGAGGTTGTGTCGGATGGTGTGGTGGTGACTGATGTTGGAGGTTGTGTCGGATGGTGTGGTGGTGACTGATGTTGGAGGTTGTGTCGGATGGTACGGTTGTGACTGATGTTGGAGGTTGTGTCGGATGGTGCGGGGTGACTGATGTCGGAGGTTGTGTCGGATGGTGTGGTGGTGACTGATGTTGGAGGTTGTGTCGGATGGTGTGGTGGTGACGGATGTTGGAGGTTGTGTCGGATGGTGTGGTGGTGACTGATGTTGGAGGTTGTGTCGGATGGTACGGTTGTGACTGATGTTGGAGGTTGTGTCGGATGGTGTGGTGGTGACTGATGTTGGAGGTTGTGTCGGATGGTACGGTTGTGACTGATGCTGGAGGTTGTGTCGGATGGTGTGGTGGTGACTGATGTTGGAGGTTGTGTCGGATGGTACGGTTGTGACTGATGTTGGAGGTTGTGTCGGATGGTGTGGTGGTGACGGATGTTGGAGGTTGTGTCGGATGGTGTGGTGGTGACGGATGTTGGAGGTTGTGTCGGATGGTACGGTTGTGACTGATGTTGGAGGTTGTGTCGGATGGTGTGGTGGTGACGGATGTTGGAGGTTGTGTCGGATGGTGTGGTGGTGACGGATGTTGGAGGTTGTATCGGATGGTGTGGTGGTGACGGATGTTGGAGGTTGTATCGGATGGTGTGGTGGTGACGGATGTTGGAGGTTGTGTCGGATGGTACGGTTGTGACTGATGCTGGAGGTTGTGTCGGATGGTGTGGTGGTGACGGATGTTGGAGGTTGTGTCGGATGGTGCGGGGGTGACTGATGTTGGAGGTTGTATCGGATGGTGACTGATGTTGGAGGTTGTGTCGGATGGTGACTGATGTTGGAGGTTGTGTCGGATGGTGTGGTGGTGACTGATGTTGGAGGTTGTATCGGATGGTACGGTTGTGACTGATGTTGGAGGTTGTGTCGGATGGTGTGGTGGTGACGGATGTTGGAGGTTGTGTCGGATGGTGTGGTGGTGACTGATGTTGGAGGTTGTGTCGGATGGTACGGTTGTGACTGATGTTGGAGGTTGTGTCGGATGGTGTGGTGGTGACGGATGTTGGAGGTTGTGTCGGATGGTGTGGTGGTGACGGATGTTGGAGGTTGTATCGGATGGTGTGGTGGTGACGGATGTTGGAGGTTGTATCGGATGGTGTGGTGGTGACGGATGTTGGAGGTTGTGTCGGATGGTACGGTTGTGACTGATGCTGGAGGTTGTGTCGGATGGTGTGGTGGTGACGGATGTTGGAGGTTGTGTCGGATGGTGCGGGGGTGACTGATGTTGGAGGTTGTATCGGATGGTGACTGATGTTGGAGGTTGTGTCGGATGGTGACTGATGTTGGAGGTTGTGTCGGATGGTGTGGTGGTGACTGATGTTGGAGGTTGTATCGGATGGTGCGGGGTGACTGATGTTGGAGGTTGTGTCGGATGGTGCGGGGGTGACTGATGTTGGAGGTTGTGTCGGATGGTGTGGTGGTGACTGATGTTGGAGGTTGTGTCGGATGGTGTGGTGGTGACTGATGTTGGAGGTTGTGTCGGATGGTACGGTTGTGACTGATGCTGGAGGTTGTGTCGGATGGTGTGGTGGTGACGGATGTTGGAGGTTGTGTCGGATGGTGCGGGGGTGACTGATGTTGGAGGTTGTATCGGATGGTACGGTTGTGACTGATGTTGGAGGTTGTGTCGGATGGTGACTGATGTTGGAGGTTGAATCGGATGGTGTGGTGGTGACTGATGTTGGAGGTTGTGTCGGATGGTGTGGTGGTGACGGATGTTGGAGGTTGTGTCGGATGGTGCGGGGGTGACTGATGTTGGAGGTTGTGTCGGATGGTGTGGTGGTGACGGATGTTGGAGGTTGTGTCGGATGGTGCGGGGTGACTGATGTTGGAGGTTGTGTCGGATGGTGTGGTGGTGACTGATGTTGGAGGTTGTATCGGATGGTACGGTTGTGACTGATGTTGGAGGTTGTGTCGGATGGTGCGGGGGTGACTGATGTTGGAGGTTGTGTCGGATGGTGTGGTGGTGACGGATGTTGGAGGTTGTGTCGGATGGTGCGGGGGTGACTGATGTTGGAGGTTGTGTCGGATGGTGTGGTGGTGACTGATGTTGGAGGTTGTGTCGGATGGTGCGGTGGTGACTGATGTTGGAGGTTGTGTCGGATGGTGCGGTGGTGACAAATGTTGGAGGTTGTGTCGGATGGTGACTGATGTTGGATGTTGTGTCGGACGGCTGTGGTATGTGATTGTGTCAAATGACTATTCGCGAGTGATGGGTTTTGCTATAACTGGTTGTGATTAACGATTCTAGTGATCAACTGGAATGATTCAGATTCATTGGTCCAATGTCTCAAAATAGCTGCCTCTCTTGCTCAGTCAGGAGAGCACTGGGCTACAAATCTCGCCCGATATCTGGCGCGCTGGGTTCGAATCGCTTCGGCGCTCATGTTTTCCCCGACTGAGATGTCTGCGGCCGGTGGCAGTAGTTGCCTTAAGGTTATGTGACGTCAGAGGGTGGCGTGGACCGTGTCCAGCTATATCTGGCACGTTAAAGTTTCGTTACTAAATTCTGCCGTTGGCCAGAAATAGCACGATTGGATGGGGTAGAGCCAAGCCTCGCGCAGAAAGCCTCTGCTTAGCGCGGGTTCCGGTCTCCGAAAGCTAAGACATCAACAGGCTTGAAGTATTTAAAAAGGTTTATATATTTTATATCCACACCATTCGAGTAACTGGGAGAGTAGAACGATAACGTGTAGCCGCATCAGGGCCTGTATTCATTTTCACTGAACGTAGCGTGTTATTCCTATGCTGCTGTGTATGGTGAGTAAGTCAGGCAAGTGCACGCACTCGAATTGAGCAAGTTTGGATAGAACCACAAAATCTACCAGAAAAGGTCGGGGTTGTGTTCAGGTGAAGGGTCACAGCTGGAGGCCTGTTGTGCCGACTTCAGATGAGTGCAGGGTAGTGCTGGTGGTGATGTGCGCTGCGGTCAGGTCAGGTCAGGTCAGGTCAGGTCAGGTCAGGTAAGGTCAGGTCAGGTCACAGCCAGCTGTACCGTTGCTGCTGGCTGGGTCAGGGAATGGAGCAGCAGGCTCGACCTTTCGGCTCGTTAAAGCCGGCTGGCTGGCGCAGTACCTATCATCGGGAGACGGTCCGAGTTTGTCGGAAGCACATCGCGAGCTACGAGCGAGAAAACGATCAGCGAGAGAAGAATGGTGATACCTGCAACACGGCACACACGCCTGGTGATGGGGTCGGCTCGGCGCACACGACCGCTGGTGGCGTCAGTCTAAGAGACGCGCAGTCCTGGGCGCCGCGTTTACGACAAACCCAAACAGTAGCTAGCCGGCGTGCACAGCGGCAAACTCCACGGAGCCAATGGAAGAGCATGCAGTAAAACGTCCAACTAGTTTCCAACAGCATACACTGAACTGAAATGAAAAGGCAATAGACTACCACTCAGTACATTACTTGGCTACTGTACTAAATATAACTTGGTCTAGAGCATTACAAGAGTACAAGGCAGAGAGATGCTATCTCGATGAATAGAAGCTGGTTATGTTAAGGTAGCCCATCGCTAAATACTTTTAGTGTGTCGACGGGGCAAGACGTGACGTGAGTGATGTTTACATCTGAGTGATGCTTACACCCGAGTTTTTGAGTTTTTGCATCTTATCATGATGGTCTGGGCGTTGTTTAGGATAAAGCACACCCAACACTGCAGTGTCATTTTAGCCCATGGGCTATGCATAATATTATTCACCAATTTAATTTCTGTTTACACAATTTGTTTTCGGGTGGTTGGTCGCGTGGTTGCATGCACCCGGTGAAAAAAGGATCTGATAGCTGGTATAAGTAAAGATCGTGCCCGTGCCTGTGGCCACTCGAGGGGTGAACGGCTCCCCAAAGAAAATGTAAGTGCCAAATCTCGAGTGTTATCCAAACATGCAGTCAGATCAGGCGGCAGGAACAAGCGGCTCACGGTCCAGCCCGAACCAAGCAGGAAGGAGCGAAAGCCCGCTCGCTGTCTCTGGAAGAGCGTGGCCGTCCAACTGTCCAGCTTCACACATCATCAATAACGGCAAAGCAATGGAGAGAGAGCGGATCCTACCCGGGGAGGGTCGAAAAGGGGCACTGCGGGACAGCGAACGCCGGCAGGGCTACAGTACAACCCTCTGCCGACCACCGGACAGCCACGCAGCGAGCGCCAGGCAGCATACCTATCAGCGGCACAGCGTCACTGGTGTTGGGCATCATGGCGGCAACCAGGTTCAAGAACACGGTGAGGGAGAGCAGAATCGTCACGCCTGCAACAAGACACGGTGCCGGGTGGAGACAGAGGCGGCGGCGGCGGCGGCGGCGCGGGCGGCGCTGGCGGCGCGGGCGGTCTTGCTCCGTCGACATCCCACGCCAGGCAGGACAGGGAGACAGCGCGGCGGGCGGGGCGGGCGCGGGGCGGGGAGGGCCGGGGCGGGCGGGCACTGATGAGTCGGGTGCTGTGTGTTCCTGTGGCGGTCTAGCTCCAGATGACGCTCACATCAGCCTAGCACGACACGACATCGAGCGGGCGACATGCGGGTGTGCCTACCTATCAGGGGCACAGCCTCTGAGGTTTCTGGCATCATTTCGGTGGTGATGTTTAGGAAGAACGTCAGAGAAAGCAGAATGGTCACCTCTGTCGGAGAGTCAGAAATGGTGACACGTCATTCCGGGGTGGGTGGGTGGCGGCGAGGACGACTGACCATGCGGCGGAGCACTGCTTCGCAAGTGGAATCGACGGGCAGCCAATCGTTCATACACGCAATCACAAGCTGCAGGTTTAAGGCCATCGTTATATTCCGGCTGCCAACTACGTAAAAACCATGAAGCTCGTTGACATCTTGGTAAACTTATACAACTATGTATACAACAGGAAATTGACTGCAAAGGCAAGTTGATCGTGGTGGTTTTGAGTCAATTACTTAAATAAATAATCATCATGACCACGGGACTAGAATGTTTTTGAGAATAACGCGCACTGGAGGACGTCTATGCTGGCCCATATCTCAGATATTAGGACCTATAGAAGAATAAAAAATCGCAAGGTATTATGATGTAGTGAATGATTTATAGCCTATGTATAAATTTCAGGACCCTAGGTCAACATTTTCCAGATGGCACCCGACCGGTTGTCGCGCCGTGAAACGGCCGGTGGCCCAACGCTATACATTGTAGAGCTATCTGATATGATGTAAAGCCACAAAGCTTTCAGAACACAAAGCTGAAGCTATCGGCTGTATTCCTAAATATAATTAATGGTTTAAGATTAATATCTTCATAGTAAACAACGCAGAACATTCTGTTCAGTTTTTGCGGGGGTTGGATAGTTGGCAGAATTCCTTTTATCCTACATCAAACTATATAAGTACAATAATGGAGCAAATGATAATCAAAGACGAGACGTGTCCCTATATCGCGAGAAAAAAAATGCAACCTTATGTCGATGTCATTCATTCGACAGCGGGGAAACATACCTCCTAACCGGCCAAAACAGTCGAGAAGTGTCAATCGACGCCTCATTTTTTTTTAGCAGATAAGCACCTTGTAGAAAATCGGCTTATACACGATAGAAATAATACAGAAAGAAAGGAGCGATATCTCCATTCACCCCTTCCAGTGCGCGTGCTAATTTCAAATATATCTTTTAAAATTTAGGTTGATATTGATACCAGAATAAATGGGATGTTTCAAACACCTTAAGACAAAAAGACGCACAATACATAATATTACAGAGCTTACTTTAACGAGGAACAACACATAGTGGTCATGGTCATAACAGAATTTCAATGTTTTGTCTCAATTATATCATCAAACATATTCATTTCTTGAAAACATACTTTCAATCACGTTTAATTTCAACTCCATTTCATCGCACAATATATTTATGCTAAATAAATTTTTTTACATACCTTCGAATTATAGCAAAATATATTGGTTGGAAAAAATTCCTTCAACTATACAAATCATGAATTATTCGGTTCGCAATACAGTTAGAGTTTGCTGTGATGTCAAAGTTAAATTGATATATCTGCAAAAGCAGCAGAAGCAAACGATGCTTAGTATCCATAAACGCCCATTGAGTTCGGACACTGAGTTCGTATGACCATGCCAACTTTGTATTACTATTAGTATAATTTAAACCGTATATTCATTCCATTTATGCATGTGTGCTTTCCCTAGTTAGTAGTGAGCTAATTAGTTTGTTGTTTAATTTGTATGAATAAGTGAACATCAGCTAAAATTTACCGCCACCATGCATGGTTTTCTCCAGCGAACTGTGACCGATCCACTGTCTTGGGCACTGTATCCAAATCCACTGCATCCAAAAGCTATGCATCATTTGATAACATTTGTTTTCCTTCTGACGATCTATTATAATATTCCAGAAAACTTAGTGAATATATAAAGTTATAACATTCAAAACTGTCAAAACCTTGCTTTTCCAATTCCAGGCATGAGCGTACTGTGAAGTGTTTCGTGCCGGACTCGATATAAATCGGCATTAAGAATAATACAAAATGTCATCATTGTACAAACACATGCGTTAACAGGAAAATCAGGAATTCTCACTGCACTGCAGTGGGTGGCTCCTGAAAGATCCATCTTTTTATCGCACATTAGTGAGTCAGTTGCAGTTCAGTGGAGAAGACAGTAGCCGTTTTCACGAAGGATTATTGCGCTGAAAAGATTCTGAAAAGTTTCTGAAAAGTTGTAAAAAGTTTTGGTATAAAAGTCTTAGTAGCAGTTTTCAACAGGATTATTGCGCTGAAAAGTTTCTGAAAAGTTTCTGAAAAGTTTCTGAGAAGTTTTGGTATAGAAGTCTTAGTATATTATACATTCCAAGAAATAAATTACTGATTTAGGCGATATTATCACTATTTAATAGTTATGGAAATATGTATTGAGCTCATAACAAGTTTATGATACAACATTGGCCGTTTTTAAAGAATATATACGTCTAGAGTCCATTCGTTCAGTTTAGCATACCGTCATACTAGTCACTAAATCTGGCAGCATCATGGATCACAGGTCTGTCTGCGGATGCGCAGTGATGTGCCAGCATAGATTCGCCGCCGCTTCCGATCCGCGTGCCGCACACACATGGTCAAAGCCAAGCCGTACAGGCCGGCCGCCAGATTGGGCCGGATTGGGTGAGTCCATTGCGTCCAATTGCGCCACACGTCACAGAATGTTCTAAATCGTTCTGAAGCTATGACAAGTTTCAGTCGGTGGAAATCTGGCATCACAACTGACCTATCAATACCTATAGTCTATATAATACTATAGTCTGTTCCACTTTTAAACTTCTATATTCACTCAACGATATATTTGACAATGAGCATGAGATTCATTGAAGTGTTTACCTGACAAATAAAGGAAACCGCGTTAAGCCTGGTTTTCACCGATAGAAAACATACCAAAAACAGGTAAAAACTTCAATGAATCTCGTGCTCATTAGCTCAGGTATCTTTGAGTGAATATAGAAGTTAAGTGGAACAGACTATCCTGTTCCACTTAACTTCTATATTCACTTAAAGATACCTGAGCTAATGAGCACGAGACTCATTGAAGTTTTTACCTGTTTTTGGTATGTTTTCTATCGGTGAAAACCAGGCTTAGCTCGGTTTCCTTTATTTGTCAGGTAAACACTTCAATGAATCCCGTGCTCATTGTCAAATATATCGTTGAGTGAATATATAAGTTAAGTGGAACAGATTATAATTACCATCAAACCGCAATTTTGTCAACACATTATATTATTACCAGTAAGGCGCCGTAGTTGGCGATGAACGAGCGAGCGCGAAATAAATGTATGGTGAATTTCAACGCGATCGGGCAAGTATTTTCTGAGATACAAAAAAGGTGAGCACGTGCGCACCTGCAGAGGCACCCCCTCCCTGACTTGTGGGAAAGTGGCGGCTAAGAGGTCCCTAACCACACACTATATTTGAACACAATCGGCTCAGCTGTTCCTGAAATATAGAATAGGGCACGTGAGCACGTGCAGAGGCACCCCATCCCTGACTTGTGCAAAGGCGACGGCTTAGAGGTCCCCAACCACACACCAAATTTGAACACAATCGGCTCGGCTCAGCCGTTCCTGAGATATAGAATAGGGGTGTGCACGTGCGAACGTGCAGAGGCACCCCACTCCTGACTTGTGGGAAATTGGCGGCTGATAGGTCCCCAACCACACACCAAATTTGAACACAATCGGCCCAGCCGTTGCGGAGTTTTTGCGAGAAAACACTTCTCAACACCCCTCACGCGGAACGCGCCACGTGCAGTGGTAGTCACCCACATGAGTCGGCACCGGTCTGAAACAGGTTAGGTTGGATGGGGCTACTCAGCAAAGAAACCCGCTTGTCCATTAGACGTGCGGTTGCAGAGATATGAGCTTCTCAAAAGCGTCGCCACTGGCCGGGCCGGGTCAGGCCGGGGATAAATATTCAGATTTTTCCCATATACCACGGAAGGACGAGCGAGCGCGAAGCGCTCGCTCGTAACCAACATATTACAAAATTATGAGGGACATTTCAAGACAAAAATCGTATGTGAAAGTTGTGTAGTTAAGTAATGGATCGTCGAACTAAGACTTCTATACCAAAACTTGTTAAAACTTTTCAGAAACTTTTCAGAATCTTTCAGCGTAATAATTCTTCATGAAAACGACTAGTATGCAAATTTTAAGTATAAAAGTCTTATAAAATTATTAAAACGGCTCGTTTTAAGACTTTTATAAGACTTTTATACTTAAGACTTTTATACTACGACTTTTATTCCAAAACTTTTTACAACTTTTTAGAAACTTTTCAGAATCTTTTCAGCGCAATAAGCCTTCGTAAAAACGGCTATTATGTGGACGAGATGACAATATTTGTTTAGCACATGCAGCAAAAACATGCACTGAAGCAGCATGCCAAGCTACTGATGAATTGTTTTGTTAGCAGTGATATGGAAATGGGCATGCCGGGAAGCATTTAAGCTGAGCGAGGATATTATTACCATTGAGACTTCCCATAACGTTTAAACATTTCACATTGCTTAACCAATAAGCTCATCGCAGCTGTATTTAAATTTATTGTCATGTGCTTGATCTGTTTCATACCTTAGCGCAATAGGCTTAAAATTAACTTTTTGTTTTAAATATCACTATAAAGTTTAAAAAAAAAACGAATGGTGGTGAGCTGGTTCTGTAATTTATATTCGTGTTCCTGTAATTTACTTCTGAAATGAACATATTTTATCCCAACTACTTGGTACTTTGAAATTTTGTGCACATCCTCCAGTAAAAACGTGAGGCCTGCTTTTCAAAACTAATTAAATGAGATGTTTTGAAGGTGGGCAATGCAGTTTGATGACGTCAGCAATCAGGTCGGAGGGAACATATCTCGAAATAAAGCCCTGTTTTCGTGCAGGAGCCGGAGAAGCCATATGTTGCTGAACCAGCTTCTGATTTATTGACCTGCGAATGGAAGTGTTTTTCCACACACACCCGAAGCCAGGCAAACGTCTGCCGAAAGGGCTGTTTCTTCCCGCACCAGCACCACTCAACTGGAGCACCATTGAGATCAATGTGCAGAAGTGGTCTGTTTTCCGCAATGTCGCCAAAACAGCGTTGGCGGGGTCAGAGCTGGGTTTGGAGCCGGGTCGAGAGTCTCTTCAGGCGTCCCGACCGCCATTGTGCAGCGCCAACCAGCGGCTTCCCGCAGCTCCCGATATCGGCACGGCGGCGGCAATAAAGTCGCTATTCCGACACAAATATGTGGCGTTTGGGTCTTCGTGCTCCGTTGGAGACGCTCAGACAACAGATCAACGGCGTCTGATAGTCCGTCCAGACTGGAATCGGCCACCTTAGATCCCCAAACTACCCAAACTCCCTACAGGGCTCGTGTTTTAGGCAACTGCACAATAAAACGCAGCATGCACATTAAATGTTTGATGGACTATCAATTAAAACAACCAGCCGTGTGTCGCAGTACTAATACGAGAATGAGCAAAGCAATCCAATTTAAAAATCGCCCGTCTTAACGACCAAATCTGATCCGAACTGAACTAGTCTCAATGGTAATAAAACCATCCGCTCTTGCTGTGCAGCCATCCCTTCTTGGCTACTGACAGCTTCCTTAACGCCTGCGTCATGCTGGTTCCGGACAGACATTCAGAGCGTGCCATTTAGTTGAGCAGTTTATTGATAGCAAGATGTCCCTAGAAAGCGTGAGTGAAAAGTTTAACG
>JAXIVJ010014933.1:0-33044 GCA_036785665.1 Chirona hameri
AGTTGGGTATTATAGAAGGTGCAGGTATTATAGGGAAAGGTGCAGGTAGTAACCGAAGGTTGGTTTCACATGGATAACACTATTCTTTAGAATTGTGTTTCCTTGTGAAACATATAGGGGAAGGTGCATGTATTACAGAGGAAGGTGGACGTATGGTTCGGACACTTCTTCCTTTATCACAGTAGCTCGGAAACTGTCCCATCAGCTGAGGAACTCCAAATACGGCTGCTATTTGCAGGTACGTGCCCTTGGTATTTTTCAATAAAAATCAGAATTATCTTTCAATGCTAAGATGGCAGGAGTATAAATGCCACATGATGTAAAATGTCCGAATGTACCCCGCCCGTTCCGTTCGGTTCGGGTGGGGTGGGATACATTCGGATATCGCACGTTCGGGCAGCTGGTAGGGTTGTTTCGGACGAGTGTGGATCGACATATGCTGCTACGATTTTGCACAGTTTAATTGCGTACTGACTCGAATTGTCGTGGGAACTAGTAAACACTATCAGGTACCATTTGTATTTAGTGGTGGAAGGAAATGGTGGCCCTTTCTCTACTTTCTACTACTTTTTCACTTATCAACCTAATTTTCTTTCTAACGATTACATTTGACTAAAACCGTAACTGCTGTTTCAAAATGAATAGAACCGCTAGTTAAACAATGTTCTCATTTATTTTCATCGAAAAATTGTCCTAAAAGCAAGTATCTTTTACCATAAAAGCATAAAAGCAAGTATGCATTAATACCATGGGATTAACACGTCCAAACCATCCCCACTCCAAACTGCCCGAACCTACCCCACACTTCCCATCCACAGAATACATGGCAATTTTCAAAGAGACCTACCTATTTGATACTGAACATCAGCGTCACCACAACTTCAAAACACCCCACTGAAACCACGAACAAAAGACAAAACATAGTCGTTCGTTTTGCAAATCGTGGGCGGCTTCAATGACAACCTGCAAAATTACATAGTATCCGGTTTTTTAAGACAAATCTTTGGTACGCTAGGTTGAACCCAGTGGCAGATCAACGGTTGGGTAAAATGGGCAATTGCCCCCTCAAACGAAAAATTGGTAGGCAAATGTATGTTTTTACCCCCGCCCCCTCCCCCCTCCCCCCACCCCTACCCACCCACCCACCCACCCAAGACATGATTTTAAAAGTACTCGTACTATTTACCACTCCCCCCCCCCCCCCACCACTCAACAACTTTCGCTGACGGCGCCCTCATGTATGGCGCCCTTTTTGCGAAATGTGTGGCGAAATTCGAAACACGAAACCGAACTCGAAACCTAGATCCATCACTGGTTGAACCTGAGCAGGGACGTAGTCAAGGGTTTGGGGCACGGGGGCCATGCCCCCCCCCCTTGAGCAAAACAAAAGTACACTAG
Source organism: Chirona hameri (assembly GCA_036785665.1). NCBI lineage: Eukaryota > Metazoa > Arthropoda > Thecostraca > Balanomorpha > Balanidae > Chirona > Chirona hameri. Next base: position 1,399 of record JAXIVJ010014933.1, read on the forward strand.
ATAAAATGCGACCTGCTGACGACCAGATCCCCCCCCCCCCGACTGAGGAGCACAACTTGATTCTACTACTGACGTGACCCCCCCCCCTGATAAAAATCCTGGGTGCGTGCCTGAACCTGAATTGAGCCCCCCCCCCTCCCCCCCCCCCCCCCCCCCGCCCCCCAATTGATTTTGAGAAACTACATCCCTGCAATCTGTACATCATACCACCTAAACATCATGTCACTAGGCAGTCTTACTCTATCCCCTATTCTATCCCTCCTGACGGGAACTCGCAGGTCAAATGAGGTCATTACATATGACCCCTGTTGACCCCCAAGGATTTTTAGTTGCACCGCGACATTTTGCATGCACGTTACCAAATACACGCCCAAACTTTTATATAAATTTCAAAAAAATATCGGAGCGGGGAAAACATTGTTTGAACTTGACCTGAAATAAAGGTCATAAGGTCAAGCTATCAAATCTTGACCTTGGGGATAAAACTTGTATGTCATCACCTTCCATGTTTCTTCCTCTTTCTAATGATGTCCAATTTTACCCTGATATATATTTTGATCATGGAGATATAATGGCAAACGTAGTTGGATGTTTAATCTTGACCTGCATTTTCTCTGACCCGTATCTTGTGACCCCGTCACCTGATGATCGTACAAATTCAAAAATCGAAATCAGCGCCAAGGATAACCCCCATACACCATTTTGGAGCGAAATATAAGCGAGTGTGGTTACCATGCCTTGCAGGTCTATCCTGGAATTGCCGATATAGCAACATAAAACCTGTGGCAACTGCCGGGTCTTCATATTGATAAATGGGCTGATAGTGTGACGAGGAAGGAAGTTCTCAGGAAGGATATTCGCGAGGGAGGAGTGACTATGAAAGAAAGGACCGAGACAGGATGTATGATAAAGGAAAACTAAGCATAATAACATCAATGACCCCTCTGCCATAAAGATGATGCCGACGCAGCGCTCAAAAGACGCATCAAGGAAAGGTCGAGTCAAACGATACTATATTGCAAATAAAACAATAACAATGGCGATTATACAACTATGATAAGCACAGTGGTTATTATTTATTTTCATTTTGCATTGCTCATTTTGCAATAATTGCCTTGTTTTGGGCGGTAATGATTATCTCTATTTTGATTGCACATTGTTAATGCATTCGGAATTTGTTTGATTAGAAAGGAACTTGGCTTCATGCAAGAATGGTGAAATAAGCTGGCAGTATTGTCTAGAATCGCTAGTCCAGTAAACGTTAGATGAGGGCTTCAGGTTCGAGTTCGTTTTACGGTTCTTTCCGAACTACTTTTATCAGCTATTCTATTTATGTACTCGTATGTACGTTCTCGAGCATACAGATTATGGGTTATTTCGTTTTATTTTGGCTAAGCATTGTCATGAGTCATGAGCGCATAGTCCGCCCCTGTAGCTCAGTTGGGAGAGCGCTGGACTTCTGACCTATCCCGGTAGTGGCAGCCCGGGTTCGAGTCGCTTTGGCGCTCGCTATTTGCTCCTGAGTGTGGTGGCCTGCGTCCGGTGGCAGCGGTCGCACTCAAGGTCAGGTGACGTCAGTGAGCGGGGCGGACCGTGTCCAGGTATGTCGGGCACGTAAAACTTTCGTCTCTAAATTCTGCCGGCCAACAGGAATTGCGCGATCGGGTGGTGAGGTCAGGACCTGCGCAACAAGCTCTGCTTAGCGTGGGTCCTGACCTCGGAAATCCGTCCATACAAAAACATTCGGACTAAATTTATTATTATAAAAATGACCTTTTCCTCGGTATATTTTATTTTTGAGGATTTGCAACAATGAAAAGCAATACATACCTAGATTCGGATTCAGGTCGACACATTTCTAGAGATGGTTAAAGGGAAATAATGACCTTTTTCCACAAAAATGGAGTTAGCACTTGAAATCGCCAGACGAGACCAAAATATATTGTAAATTCATCACATTTTGCATGAAAACTTTCCTACCGAAAGATATTTCAAGTTAAAGTTGATGCGTTCCACACTTTAAACGACCGGTACTTGCAAGTACTTTTGGTCCTCATCAAACTGCGGGCTTTTCCCGTATTGTTTTTTTACGTAATGGAGTGGAAAATATATTGTGCGTTCTGCTTGTTGTGTTTATATGCCCGGCGATCTTCTAAAACTAACAGCGATTGGAAAAAGTGGCAATAAAATCGGAAGCTCATCGATGCACATCAACGGCGGCATAGTTAGTGGTTGCGACCCTCAATTTTTGAAAATAAATTCATTTGTTTTCAACATTAGGAGTATTGTATAATTTGTCTGTGGCTGTATATAACACTATGCTTTATATTATCATGAAAAAAATATTTTTTTTCCCCAAAAAACTAACAAACAATAACACAAAACTGGCAATTAAATCGGAAGCTCATCGATGCACATCGACGGCGACCTATTTAGCGTCGGCGATTTGCTTACAAAGCATTGTCATGCTTCTCGGCGCACTTAACCATTGTGGCGAGTTGTTGCTAATAGCGCTTTCGTTCTCCATGGCAACCAGGCGTGAGCCAATGAAAAGCCAGAACGTATTCCCTTTCTGGCTTTTGATTGGCTGACGCCTGGTTGCCATGGAGAACGAAAGCGCTACTAGCGTGTGTCCGAGCAGCGCTCAGTTTGATCGGAAATGTCACAGAGCCTCCAAAAATGCCGCAATCGATGTAAACAATGGTAGGGAAGGGCGAATTTGTCAATGACCTTCATTAAGTACACAAGGTACTTGTTTTGTATTTTTCCCAAACTTACAACTTCGAATTTGGGAATAATTTTATTTAATTCTTAAATTTAAATAAAATAATTGTAAAACCATAGCGGTAGCCTAAGAAATTGTTGCTAACAAAATCAAAAGGTCATTATTTCCCTTTAACAATAGACTTGTAGAGCTGTTATATTTGTCGTCCTAATTCAAAACGTTATGGTCACAAGAAAACACTCATTGTGCAATGTGCAAGTCAAGATCAAATAAAGAGCTCAGAGGCCATGAGTCACGCCGGTCCGGCACAGCTGGTCCATTAGGCAGGTATCACCTCAGGCAGCGGCAGGGGTCACCACACGACACAGCTGGTCCATTAGGCAGGTATCGCCTCAGGCAGCGGCAGGGGTCACCACACGACACAGCTGGTCCATTAGGCAGGTATCACCTCAGGTATCGCCTCAGGCAGCGGCAGGGGTCACCACACGACACAGCTGGTCCATTAGGCAGGTATCACCTCAGGCAGCAGCAGGGGTCACCACACGGCACAGCTGGTCCATTAGGCAGGTATCGCCTCAGGTATCGCCTCAGGCAGCGGCAGGGGTCACCACACGGCTCGGGCGACAGAGCGCTGTACTGTGTCGGGGCTGCCGAGTATCCTATATTGCCTGTAATTAGCTGTTTCATCACCTTTCATCTTAGCACAGCACGGGATCACGAGGTAGAGAGGCGGTGGCCACGTCGAGGCGAGGTTCGCTCTTCTGCTACCTGCGTCTCTTGCATCGTCACCGTCCGCAGGAAGTGACCTGTCACTCCTGAGAGCTCTGAGGAAGTTAAACAAGATGAAACGTTGGGTTTTATCTGTTTAACATGTCATTGACTGCGGGCAAATATTGAATCACCTGACGAGCATTCGCAAAAACTCAAAAATGTCAACGTGAAACTTTGTGTATCTGCTTCCTCATCAATTTGACGCACTCATGCAAAAATGAAGCAATTTCGTCCAATGTGGATATGGGTAATTTAGTGACGTTATAACATAGGAGTTAGGTGGTAAAACCGTCTGAAATTTAACCCTAATCCCTGCGGGCGGCCAAAATTACGCTAACCTGCGGGGGTGGGGAGGAGGTCACATTCTGCCCCCAGAGATCTCGAGAACCGCTCGGTCAATTTCGATGGGAAAAACGTCATTCGATTCATGACAATATTTTTTTTTAGGGGTCCGAATTTTGTTTTTTGTTGTAAAAAATGAGGGGTCAGGGGCAAACAAAACAATTGGGTGTTTTTTTAAAAGGCATCGAGGCCATATGGTTTGGCCGATTTGCATGCACCAAACATTCTTGAGCTGCAAATGTACTGGTCTTTAATACACCAAAAGATAAATACCAAAATCGAAAGTCATATGCGTATTCAGGGGATGTAAAATCGGGGCATTTTCTGATAACAAATTTGTGCTGTTCGTGATTGTTTGAGACGACATGGATGTCACATGTGGGCATTACTTGCTGTAACTGGTTAAATTAAATATATTGCGCATAGGCGGATCCAGGAAAACAATGTGTGGGGCACCATACGAGTAACGCTTTCATCATCTTACTAATTCGAAGTTGGACCTAATTTGAGGTATGGTATCGCCTCCCATTTTGTGTACCTGAGTGCGCCTCTGCCAACAAACATGTATAATCCCCGTATGTATGATGCATATTGCATTGAAAATGTTTCTGACGCATTTATTGCACCGCAAACTACAAAGAAAGTATGCGCCGCACAACCCCATTCGTAACACCCTCCCCAAAGCAGGAGCCTGGCACCGCCTCTGCTTGCCCGATTTTTTTCTCTAAAAATTTTGACACAACACGCGCCATTCAAAGTTAGGAAAATTCACAAAATTTCAAGACAGACGCTAGGCCTAACGGTTTAGAAGCGGTAAGTGAAAAACCACCGGGGGAGGGGGTGGCAGAATCTGCCCCCGCAAAGAATAGGGTTAAAAGAGCATACAAAGTTAAAATTTGGACCCAAATGCAATACAATATCAGAAGATAGCAAAATGGATGGGCTACAAAACTGCCATCCAGCAAAATTGTTTTTGCTTTTGGGTGTTTGACCCGTAGAAAGTAAAACAATGGTTTACCGAAAAAGCCCTTCAAAAATGAGGTTGTCATAAATGTTCAAAAACGTAGCATATATTGGAGACCATCATGGAATTGGATATTTCAAATTTCAACATATTGTCTCAATTTTGACTGACTTATTGACTCCTCATCTCAACCATCAGTAAATCATGTCATTTTGTATTTGAGTTTTAAATTTGCATTGACTCCAGACACTGAATAATTGATATTACCACAATGTTTCTGAATCAAACCTGGTGTAGAAACATGCATTTTATTAGATTAATCAATCACTTACTTATGCATTTTTAACCTATGTAGCATGGCCTTGACCGGACTTTGAAATTAATTTTACAAAAGCCCCTTGTATATGAGGGCAGCTGGTGAAAATGGCTATCATTGTCAAATTGTACGTGTAAAATAGCCCATGTGTCGTAATACTCTAACAGATCTTATATTTTTATTTTAATAGTGGCCTTTGCGACCAGACGTTGACTTTGACCTTTGCTCACAATCTGAGTTTTGCTCATGCAACATAACATAGGCGTAAAATAACATAGGCATAACATAGGCATTCATAGGCGTAAGAACAGGGGGGGGGGGCATGGCCTCTTCACTTTTCGGCCATTTTTCTAAAATATTTTATTTTCCTTGGTGAGAAATATGGCAAAAGGTTCGATAAGACGAGAGATAGCCCAAATCTGCAAATAAATCTTCCGTAGGGAGGTTGGGTTTCTCTCAAGACGAGAGCAAAGATTCACTGCCACCCCCCCCCCCCCCTACACGCACGCACGCACACACACACACACACACACACACACACACACACACACACACACACACACACACACACACACACACACACACACACACACACACACACACACACACACACACACACACACACACACACACACACACACACACACACACACACACACACACACACACACACACACACACACACACACACACACACACACACACACACACACACACACACACACACACACACACACACACACACACACACACACACACACACACACACACACACACACACACACACACACACACACACACACACACACACACACACACACACACACACACACACACACACACACACACACACACACACACACACACACACACACACACACACACACACACACACCCACACACACACACACACACACACACACACACACACACACACACACACACACACACACACACACACACACACACACACACACACACACACACACACACACACACACACACACACACACACACACACACGCGCACACACACACACACACACACACACACACACACACACACACACACACACACACACACACACACACACACACACACACACACACACACACACACACACACACACACACACACACACACACACACACACACACACACACACACACACACACACACACACACACACACACACACACACATACACGCACACGCACACGCACACGCACACGCACACGCACACGCACACGCACACGCACACGCACACGCACACGCACACGCACACGCACACGCACACGCACACGCACACGCACACGCACACGCACACGCACACGCACACGCAAACGCACACGCACACGCACACGCACACGCACACGCACACGCACACGCACACGCACACGCACACGCACACGCACACGCACACGCACACGCACACGCACACGCACACGCACACGCACACGCACACGCACACGCACACGCACACACACACACGCACACACACACACACACACACACACACACACACACACACACACACACACACACACACACACACACACACACACACACACACACACACACACACACACACACACACACACACACACACACACACACACACACACACACACACACACACACACACAGACACACAGACACACACACTTAGTAAAAGCTGGCCAGCATCAGCATCACCTAAACAAACACAACTTTCGCAATTGCTTATACAAATTTGAAAAATGGGAAAATGAATTCCATTAAGTGTCTGGCAGAGCCTCTCATTGGCGGTAATTGCTGGCACTGGCGGATCCAAGGGGGGGGGGCAACAGGGGCAAATGCCCCCCCCCCCAGGAATCTGGGAGGGGCATTCAATACAAGTATGGCCCCCGCGCGTTCTCTGCACGAAAGTGAAAAACAATGATCTTAGGAGAAAACTTCATAAAAACGGAAGTTTGTTTTTCCCGAGCGATAGTTTTTGAAGTTTTTATGTATCCCTTGCTTTCAATGATAGACAAAACAGCGCACCTGATGCAACTCAAGCAGCCCCGGTGACACTTAACCCGCGCGGCGCTGGGGTCTCCAGCCGAACGCGCGGCGCTGGGGGGTAAATTTTACCCCCCCTCGTATCTTCAGAACCAATAACTGCAGCGAGACGCGCAATGCGGCGATCGCAAGCTCTCAACGAGAAGAATCGAATGCATACTCGAAATTCTTAAAATAAGGTCACATGTCAGGTCACGGTCAGGTCAAATGTAAAATGTAAGTATTTGAGTTTTTGGGGCTATACTTTCCATCCAAAGCCTTATATTGCAACTATTATCTCACAAAGTGCTCCAGAGTGTATAATGCATTTCCTGCATTAGTCAAAGTGAAATTGTAAGCAAAGGTCAAGGTCAAGGTCAGGTCACACAAGGTCACAGGTCTACGAAAGCCATGCGACACATGTTGTATGGGTTATTTTACACGTATAATTCGATAGAAGCAGCCATTTTCACAGCCTGACACCATATAATCGTCCTCAGGTCAAGGTCAGGTCACAATAAGGTCCTTTTTCGGGACCCCTTTTCACAATTTTTCTTCGTCTACTTTTGATAAGTTGGATTTGACCAGGACCCTCAGTAGGCATTGTACTGAGCGCATTCCTAATTTGTATTGTTACGTACAGGAGATAAAACCTATCTTAGCTGACAACAGGTGGGGGGTCTGCTTTTCAGTGTGGGGGTCGGCTGAAATAACGAAAAAATGTACCGCCATTTTTATACGTGTATTTAAGCTTTTGCAAAAAAATTTATGTGGATTTCCATGTTATATTAGGTAGGTACTTGTTAGTTAGCGCCGCGCAGCGGCGCGATATTTTTACGGGTTTGCCTGATAAAACCCATAAATATAGGCGGTGGTTCTTGTAGAGGATAAGAAGCTAAAAATGCTATTCATTCAATTCAGCGTTACGACCAACCGATGGCGATGACTGTATTCGAACCAGACCGTAAGTGGAGCCAAGATAGGTAACCTCTTTTCCTGGTTGCGCATCTCGGTATATGATGACAAATATTGAAATGAAAGTAGTTTTCATGTGCATTAGCCTCGGATAGTAAATAACGATGACCGGTGGCAGTCTGCGCTCAATGGTATGCATATGATAATAATAACTGTATGCATATGTAACGAATTATAGCAAACAACTGGTAACAGTGCAAATGTTTTGAAAGCAGCAAGAGGCAGAACGACTTTTCCGCGCATAAATGGTCCCTGTGGATCTGGAGGAGCCTGGGGGAGATGGCTTGGGGAGATGGTCCTGGCCTGTTCCTACTATTAACTCTTCGGGGTCCAGCAAATTGGGCACCGCGGGAGCAGCTTCCGGGTGCCGATCTTCTCGCCTTTGTGTTCGCGTCGCCTTTTTCGGAACTCGGCAGACTAGCTAAACATGTAGCCGCTTGAAACTTAATATTTTATGAAGGGAATGGGCTCTGGGGCCAGCAATAACCGTCAAGGAGAGCCTCTGCTAGACACTCAATTATTTGTTTTCTTCCCATTTTCCAAATTTGTATAAGCAACTGCGAAACTTGTGTCATGCCGCGAAGCGGTGCGAATTGTTCCAGTTTTTGACATAGATGGATTTTGACTGCTGCAAAGGCAATTTGTACGATAAATTGTTCATTTTCTCCGCAAGAAGTGTGGAGGGACCCCCCCCCCGCTTTCTAAGAGTGGGGGAGTCTGCCCCCCCCCCCCCCCCCCTCCCCCCCCCCCCCCGACCCTTCCGTTGGCGACGCCCCAGACTGACAGATATTGCAGCACACGCTCTCCTGAGAGGATTTTTTTTAAATAAAAAATTGTATTGTACTACCCCCTCCCCAGTATTCAAAAACGCATCAGACTTATCAAATGACCATTTTGAAACCCAATACAACATTGCACCAGGTGGGTCAGAATACAGCACATTACCACTCATTATGACCGCGCCGACCACGGCTAGCAGGCGCTCCAGCTATAGCAGGCGCTCCAGGTGACGGCTAGCAAGTAGCAACCCCTGGGCAGGCTCGAGGGCCCCGTTCACATACTCAATGGCCTTCTGGATAAGCTCGAGGGGTCCCTGAACATACAAATGGCCCCTTGGCAAACCGATAGGCCCCTGCACAGACTCTAATAGCCCCTGGGCAGGTTTGAGAGGCCCCAAAACAGACTATAATGGGCCCCTGGACAGGCTCGCGAGGCCCTTGAACATACTCAATGGGCCCTTGGACATGCTCGAGAGGTGACTGGGCAGGTTTGTTGGGCCGTGGGTGGGCTCAATTGGCCCCTGGACAAGTGGACATGCTCTAGAGGCCCCTGGGCAGGTTGTTGGGGCCCCTGAGTGGGCTCAATGGGCCCCAAGACATGCTCGAAAGGTCCCTGGACATGTTTGTGCGCCCTTAAGTGGGCTCAATGGGCTCCTGGACATGCTTGAGAGGCCCCTGGACAGTTTTTTTGGGCCCCTGGGTGGGCTCAATGGGCCCCTGGTCATGCCAAAGAGGCCCCCTAGGCTGGCTTCGAAAGCCCTTCAGTGTCTCTGAGGGCCCTTGATATGCGCCAGAGTGACCCTTGCCTGGTTTGAGGGTTCCTCTGTGACCTTTTGAAAGCCATTTAGCTAATGCAAATGGTGTCTGTACCAATCTCGGTGGGGCCCCTGTGACCCGTAAGGGGGGGGGGGCAATTGCCCCCCCCCCCTTACCCCTTTGGCTGCGCCTCTGCTGCCTTCTATAGCAATGTCTAATTAAACCATTTCCATTTTGAATTATAATTATACGTCTATTCATTTCAAAACGGCAAATTATCATAATGCAATCGGGAACAAGGTCATTTCGTCTCGTCTTACTACGCGAAGAGTGCTCCAGGAAACTCTTGCAAACGTATAGGGGCTAGGTTACCTAATACATTTGTACCGTCTCTCCTACGTCACACGAAATACGCCGTTTTCCTTCATTTTACACATTCTCAATTGAGATATTAGGTCTCACATAAAGCACAGCCTTTACTCTTTGTAGCCTCTTTGTATTCGCTTATCGGTCATCAAAGATCGTATCCTATGTTACACAGAGCACGAGTTTCCTATAGAGGGAGCCGTGTCGCCATCGACGTGGTGTTTCACAGTATTGTAGTACTCTCTTTTGTGGTTGGTGTATTTATGACGTCGCAACTCAAATCATTCCATTTGACACATGTTCCTACGGCGTTAAATTGCGTTCCGCAAAAAAATCCGTAAATTCCGGTAGATGCTTGGTGATATCAAAATCCGTGAAGCTCTGATGAAATAAGACATTATGCTGACCGTTGTGCTTATCTGCTGATTTATGCTGTGTCATGCTTACAAGACTACAGTAAGACAAGGGCTAACAGAAATGAAGACTTATGAAAGGATATGATTGACCTCGGTTGGAACCTCTATGCATTTGTAACCCCCGGAATACAGACAGCCCAACAGGTTCTGACGGACCTGGAAAATATTTAATCTGAGCCCGAGGCAATGGTTTAAGAAGGTCTTTTACGCAGGTACTCCTTCGCCCAATCTTACCAAGTGCCGTGATCGCACCCAATCTCACCAATATCACGGCCCTGTTGGTGCGCCGCCGGCCTGCAAAACTTTCGAAACCCGGGATTGAACCGGGGACGTCCAGATATTCGGCCTAGCGGTCCCCCGACTGAACCATTTGACAATGAGCTTGAACAAACCAAACGCCGTGGCTCCCATAAGTGCGGCATTTTGAGCACTCCATTCACGGCATGCCGTATACTTACTTACGCATTCACGGCATTCGGTAGGATTGGGCTCTTGGATGAAAACCTGAGTTTTGTGATCGTACGGGGCAGAGGCGTCGCCACACAATTTTGAGTGGGGGGGGGGGGGCAGCCAGGTGTTTGGCCCACCACTCCTATATGGGCTAAGGTTAAAATCCCGCTAATCTGGGAGGGGGGGGGGCGGAGCGAGGCTGGAGCGATCCTGGGGGAGCCCGGCCCACCTGCCCCCTCCCCCCCCCCTTTTGGCGACGCCCTTGGTTCGGGGTGATCGTTGTGTGATCGTTCTTTAGCATCATTTAACTTGCTTTCAAGACAATTCTAGTTGTTTTGTTCGGTCTCATTTGTATTTGTATCCCCTGTTATATGAGTACAGACTCTTTCCGTTCAATCAGACTCTTAGTCCATCACCGTCCTTAAAACCGCCTCTTTCACCACAGCCACATATCATAAAGCAACAGGTTGTTTGCTTTGGTCTCAGCAGGAACTGGCAATGCACAATGACATGCAATAATATATCACATACGACAAAAAGACGATACAAATATGTTTTGATCAAGAAAACCATCTAAATCTGACTTCAAAATACACACATGTCTAATGCCTACTATTTGCCTATATGCCTCATATGTGTAGATCTCTGGGACTGCAGCTACTCTTTCACATGCACACTGCGCGGTTCTAAGTTACTTCAATCACAATTTAGTAACGATGGAAGCAGTAGCGCGGATGAAGGCACGGGTGCCTTACGCTTTTTACCGCGTCCAACATAAACGTCAATGGCACCCCAGTGAAGGTGTCCGTCAATGGCACCCCAGTGAAGGTCCCAGTGAAGGTGTCCGTCAATGGCACCCCAGTGAAGGTGCCCGTCAATGGCACCCCAGTGAAGGTGTCCGTCAATGGCACCCCAGTGAAGGTGTCCGTCAATGGCACCCCAGTGAAGGTGTCCGTCAATGGTACCCCAGTGAAGGTGTTCGTCAATGGTACCCCAGTGAAGGTGTTCGTCAATGGCACCCCAGTGAAGGTGCCCGTCAATGGCACCCCAGTGAAGGTGTCCGTCAATGGTACCCCAGTGAAGGTGTTCGTCAATGGCACCCCAGTGAAGGTGCCCGTCAATGGCACCCCAGTGAAGGTGTCCGTCAATGGCACCCCAGTGAAGGTGTTCGTCAATGGCACCCCAGTGAAGGTGCCCGTCAATGGCACCCCAGTGAAGGTGTCTGTCAATGGCACCCCAGTGAAGGTGTCCGTCAATGGCACCCCAGTGAAGGTGTCCGTCAATGGCACCCCAGTGAAGGTGTTCGTCAATGGCACCCCAGTGAAGGTGTCCGTCAATGGCACCCCAGTGAAGGTGTCCGTCAATGGCACCCCAGTGAAGGTGTTCGTCAATGGCACCCCAGTGAAGGTGTTCGTCAATGGCACCCCAGCGAAGGTGTCCGTCAATGGCACCCCAGTGAAGGTGTCCGTCAATGGCACCCCAGTGAAGGTGTCCGTCAATGGCACCCCAGTGAAGGTGTCCGTTAATGGCACCCCAGTGAAGGTGTCCGTCAATGGCAACCCAGTGAAGGTGTTCGTCAATGGTACCCCAGTGAAGGTGTTCGTCAATGGCACCCCAGTGAAGGTGTCCGTCAATGGCACCCCAGTGAAGGTGTCCGTCAATGTCACCCCAGTGAAGGTGTTCGTCAATGGCACCTCAGTACAGACAGTTTTGTCCGCTTTAGGTGCAGGTCTGGCGCTGCATAACAACACGAATCCACTGCTGCTGCCACTGCTCAAATCATTGTTTTTCGATTGAAGAAGCCGTATAAATGGATTGTGAATGTGCCAAACGATACATTATTCGAGTTTAGCATTCATTTTCCCCAGTACAGCATTATCTCTCGTTTTACGGGTGTTAAGACCAAATTACACTGGATGGATGGTAGGAAACTGAACGCAGTGGATGCAGATCGAATGTGAACTGGCCGAATTTTACTTTGGCAAGGATATGGGGACTTATATCATGGACTTATGTATTGTTTAATTTACATTTCATAATATTGTGCGCGCATTGTTCTGCGCCGCAGAGAGCATCGCACCTCCCAGGCGGTCCCTCGCAGCACTCGCCATGGAGTGCCAAGCTCCTCTGGGACATTTCTGCTCCCCCGACATACCCCATTTATTCTCCCGACAGCCGGTCCTCAATCCTCTGCCACGCTCGCGTTAACACGCGCGGCGCTGGGGGGGGGGGGGGATTTTACCCCCCTAGTATCTTCCGAACCAATGACCGCAGCGAGACGCGCAAGGTGGCGATCGAGAGCTCTCAATGAGACGAATCTAACGCATACCCGGGATTCTTAAAATAAGGTCACAAGTCAGGTCATGGTCAGGTCAAAGGTTAAAATCAAGTTATTTGAGTTGATGGGCCATATTTTCTATTCAAAGCCTTAGATTACGACTATTATCGCACAAGAAGCTCTCAAAGGCATGATACATCTACCACATTACCGAAAGTGAAATTGTAAGCTAAGGTCAAGGTCAAGGTCAGGTCACAAAAGGTCACTATTGGCCAGGGGCGCAGCCAGGGGGGGGGGGGCAAGGAGGGCAATTGTCCCCCCCCCCCCTACGGGTCACAGGGGGCCCCGTCGAGATTGGCCCAGATACCATTTTCATTAGCTAAATGGCTTTCAAAAAGTCACAGAGGAGCCCTCAAACCAGGCAAGGGTCACTCTGGTGCATGTCAAGGGCCCTCAGAGACACTGAACGGCTTTCGAAGCCGGCCCAGGGGGCCTCTTGGGCATGCCCAGGGGCCATTGAGCCCACCGAGGGGCCCACAAAACTGTCCAGGAACCTCTCGAGCATGTCCAGAGGCGCATTTAGCCCACTTAAAGACGCAAAAACATGCCCAGGAAGCTTTCGAGCATGCCCTGGGGCCCATTGAGCCCACTCAGGGGCCCCAAAAACCTGCCCAGGGGCCTTTAGATAATGTCCACTTGTCCAGGAAGCAATTGAGCCCGCCCACGACCCAACAAACCTGCCCAGTGGCCTCTCGAGCCTGGCCAGGGGCCCATTATAGTCTGTTTTGGGGCCTCTTGAACCTGCCCAGGGGCCCATTATAGTTTTCCAGAGGCCCATCGAGTCTGTTCAGGGCCCTCTCGAACCTGCCCAGGGACCATTAGAGCCCGCCCAGAGGCCTCTCGAGCTTGCCCAGGGGCCCATTGAGTCTGTTCAGGGGCCTCTCGAACCTGCCCAGAGGCCTCTCGAGCTTGCCCAGGGGCCCATTGTGTCTGTTCAAGGGCCTCTTGAACCTGCCTAGGGGCCATTAGAGTCTGTTCAGGGGTCCTCTCGAACCTGCCCAGGGGCTATTAGAGTCTGCTCAGGGGCCTCTCGGCTTGCCAAGGGGCCATTGAGTCTGTGCAGGGCCCTCTCGAGCTTATCCAGAGGGCCATTGAGTCTGTGAACGGGGCCCTCGAGCCTGCCCAGGGGTTGCTAGCCGTCGCCTGGTAGCCGTGGTCGGCGTGGTCATAATGAGCGGTAATGTGCTGTACTCTGACCCACCTGGTGCAATGTTTTCTTGGGTTAAAAAATTATAATTTGATAAGTCTGATGCGTTTTTGAATTCGGGGGTGATGGTAGTGCAAAAAAAAATCGTCTCAGGAGAGTGTGTGCTGCAATATTTGTCAGCCAGGGGCGTCACCGACGGGAATGTCGGGGGGGGGAGGTCTGGGCAAACTCCCCCAACTTTTAGAAGGCGGGGAGTGTCGACCCTCCCCCCCCCCCCCCCCCCGCCCCCCCCCCCCCCCCCCCCCCCCCACACCCACTTTTTGCGGGAAAAATTAACAATTTATCGTAAAAATTGCCTTTGTAGTGCAGTCAAAATCCAGCTATCCAGCTGTCAAAAACTGGAAAATTTCGCGCCGCTTCGCGGCTGCGGCATGACACTAGTTTCGCAATTGCTTATACAAATTTGGAAAACGGGAAAAAGAATTGCATTAAGTGTCTGGCAGAGGCTCTCCTTGGCGGTAATTGCTGGCCCCAGGGCCTATTCTCTTAATAAAATATTCACTTTTAAGTTTCAAGCAGGCTACATGTTTAGCTAGTTTGCCGAGTTCCGAAAAAGGTGACGCGAACGCAAAGACGAGGAGATCGGCACCCGGAAGCTGCTCCAGCGGCAGTGGCGGATCCGGAGCGTTGTTCGGACATACGCTAGCGGCCGCTAGTAGCGCTAGTAGCGCTTTCGCTCTCCATGGCAACCAGGCGTCAGCCAATGAAAAGCCAGTATGGGAATACGTCATGATAGGAACCGTGGAACCTGCGGAGAGGCTATTTCTGCTAGTGGAAAATCGCAGAAGCGGCGAAAGCGCTAGCGGATGTTTCAATAGTGGCGCATGAGACAAATCAAACTGAAATGAAAACAAACAGATGGATGTGCCCCTGAAGCAGTCTGGAAGTGCTTCTGTGAGTTCTGTCTGTTCCCTGCTGCGTCTGTTTCCGTGACGTAATTGTGACGTCAGCTAGCGAAAAGCACTAGTAGCGTGTGCCGAACAGCGCTCAGGAGCCATAGTCATCGTCATCGGTTCGTCGTAACGCTGAATTGAATGAATAGCATTTTTAGCTTATTATCCTCTATCCAGCTTATCCAGAGGGCCATTGAGTCTGTGAACGGGGCCCTCGAGCCTGCCCAGGGGTTGCTAGCCCACCGTCTATATTTTTGGGTTTTATCAGACAAAACCGTAAAAATATCGCGCCGCTTCGCGGCGCTAACTAACAAGTGCATACCTACCTACTATAACATGAAATATCCACATAAAAAAATGCTGCAAAGGCTTAAATACACGTATCAAAATGGGGGTACATTTTTTCGTCATTTAAGCCGCACCCACACTCAAAAGCCGACCCCACCTGTTGTCAGCTAAGATAGGTTTTCTCCACTGTACGTAACAATACAAATTAGTAATGCGCTCAGTACAATGCCTACTAAGGGTCCTGGCCCAATCCAGCTCATCACAAGAAGACGAAGAAAAATTGTGAAAAAGGGGGCCTCACAAAATAATGTGGCCGAAATCCGTAGTTTTTCATATCCAGGGGTATTTTTTGGGATGGGGGGCCTCTCCCAGGGGCTTGCCCCCCACCTTTCTGAAGGTCTGGCTGCGCCCCTGCTATTGGCAAGAGGTCTACGAGAATCATGCGATAATGTTTTATGGGTTATTTTATTTACACGTATAAATTAATAACAGTAGCCATTTTCACACCCTAGCCCGGGACCCCATATAATGGCGCTTAGGTGAAGTTCAGGTCAAGGTCAGGTCGCAGTCAAAATTCGAAATGGATTAATCTAAATAAAAAAACATGTTTCTAGACTAGTTGTCTCAGAAATACAGTGGCGGCATTTATTTCTCTGTATCTGGTCAGTAAAAGCAACAAAAAAACGCAACTTAAAAAAATGACATGAGTTACTTATACTTAGGGAGCCAGAAGTCAGTCAAAAATAAAGATATTGCTTTGAAATTTGGTTTCGGTATCGTCGATACTTGGTTCTCTAATAAATATTTCGTTTTTTTAAATATATTTGAAAATTTTGAATTTGTGAAACATTCCCCGAAAAAAATCATTTATTTTATTTTGGGGGGATCAGACTTAAAATTGGGAAAATTCGAGAGTTATTTTGAAGAGTCATTCCCTTCCTTTTAACGTTTTGTATTTGCAATTTCCTTCAAAACTGGATGTTCTACTATTTTGCAAACATTTATCGTTTTTCCACCAAAAATGGCATGACATGATGTCACTAAAACGTCCTTATCTCCCAAACTTCTAGACCAATTTCAATACAATTGTGACATAATATGTATAATTGATGCAGCATAAGCTACCGAAAGTTTCACTTCGATATTTGTCACAGTTTTCAAGTTATTGAGAACATCCGGGAGGGAGGGGTAAAATTCCCCCCCCCCCCATAGCCGCGCGGGTTAACCTAGGACTGGTGACAGTCAACCACCGCTTAGGGGGCGGCCAGAGCCCCTCCCCCCCCCCCCCCCCCCCCCTCCGGGCCTGGTGGCCGCCTCCGTGGCTTGGGCCCTCCCCGTATCCTCGTCCGTTCTGCATGATAGGACACAGAAAGCCTGTGGATGGTCACCCTGTCGGCGTTTTATTTTGCCTCACTTTGCCCTGCCTTATTCGTCCCACGGTTACCCAATGGTCGGAATTAACCGGAATTATCCTAACAAAACTACAAATCAGACCTACCCTTGCTGCCTAAACTGACGCTGTGTACCTATGTTCAGCACTCATTGACGCTGGAACGAAGGGCGCCGTGGTCGCGGGAGAACCCCACTTTTAATGGAGAGCACTTGGCCACGGTGTTGTTCTCCCTTTCTCCTTTGCTTCGAGGTAGTGGCCCTCTGAAAGCACTTCCTAACAGCGGTTATTAGTCGGTTCGGTTTCAAGGAATTAGGTGCTAGTGAAACGTATAATGGAGTTGAAACAGAAATACCTATATTACAATGGGAATGCCAGCTTTTAGAAAGTGCATTCATAGGGCCACTATACCCTGAAGCAAAGAAGACGACACCATGCCTTCAGTTTTTGCCTTTGTGGCACTTCAAAACTTTTCCAAAATTTCGAAAGACTGCGATTTTCTGGATCAGCACATCCTGGCGCACCAGAATTCAACCATTGTGAAAATTTTTGATCGGATGACCAAACGCCCATGTCTAACGCCGATGTTAGTAGTAGCCTACCCCTCCCCAGAGTGTAGGCCTCAGCCGCAGGGTACCGGTCGGCAGCTGACCGGTGACCATGTTTGGGTGCGACGCAGGGTATATTGAGGTGCGACGCAGGGTGCGACGTTCTCTGAACAGAAGCGAACGAACCTCATCAAAGTTGGAACCTTTGGGATCGTTTCTTTCCAGTCAATGGCATATGGTTAATGACAAAAATTGTCATTGTGTGGGGCTGGTAGCTTCTTTCCGTTCGTGCGCCATCTCCGGCGGTCAGTCGTGCCGCTCCGCTGCCCTGGCTGGGCTGGGCTGTGGTTAGGGCTGGGCAGGGATCCCGAGCCAGGCAGCGCCAGGCCACACGATTCTGCAAGTCACTGTAGCCGCTGAACACTGAGTGAGGTCCCAGTCATGCCGCCGAGCAGACGGCGGGTGGCGCTGCCGTGGCACGTGCTGAGCAACAGCCGCATGACAGGTCTGATGATAACCCGGCTCAAGCCTTCCAGGAGCCCACACCGCGCCGCCTCACCCACTCGGCATACTTACATCTCTGTGCAATGCTTTGCAATGTCACAACTGTTTGTTAATAATGGTTTAAAGGGAAATAATTACCTTTTTTCACACAAAAATGGAGTTAGCACTTGCAATCGCCAGACGAGACCAAAATATATTGTAAATTCATCACATTTTGCATGAAAACTTTCCTACCGAAAGATATTTCAAGTTAAAGTTGATAAGCGTTCCACACTTTTAACGACCGGTACTTGCAAGTACTTTTGGTCCTCATCAAACTGCGGGCTTTTCCCGTATTGGTTTTTTACGCAATGGAGTGGAAAATATATTGTGCGTTCTGCTTGTTGTGATTATATGCCCGGTGATCTTCTAAAACTAACAGCGATTGGAAAAAGTGGCAATAAAACCGGAAGCTCATCGATGCACATCAACGGCGGCATAGTTAGTGGTTGCGACCCTCAATTTGTGAAAATCGATTCATTTGTTTTCAACATTAGGAGTATTGTATAATTTGTCTGTGGCGGTATATAACACTATGCTTTATATTATCATGAAAATAATAATTTTTCCCCAAAAAAACTAACAAACAATAACACAAAACTGGCAATTAAATCGGAAGCTCATCGATGCACATCGACGGCGACCTATTTAGTGTCGGCGATTTGTTTACAAAGTCATTGTCATGCTTCTCGGCGCACTTAACCATTGTGGCGAGTTGTTCCTGATTAGTATACCCAAGTCCCGTAGCAGGCTTTGTTAATGACGTCACTGGTGCAATTCTTGTGTAGCATTTCAAAATATATCTGATTTTGAGTTGAAAGCTAATTAAAGACTTACTCAAATTATTGTTTTTAAGTTTGAATTTTCCTGTTAATCATTATTAAAGGTATTTTATCACTGTATTTCATAGTAGTTGACACTTCAGAAACTTGTGACGTATCCAATATGCATATTGTATCCAATATGCATTTCCCTCACCTTTTGCTATTGTGGCGCAGTGCCGAGTGCTTTGCGAATACTAGCTTGCCTGGGGTTCAATTCATTCCGCCCTTATTTTATTCGAGTTGGTATAGTTTGCATGTTGTTGTTATTCATGACTTATACTGATAGTCAGTCATGCATCACGGATGCTTCACGGATTGCTTCACGGATCAGAGCGCTGCTCGAACGCACGCTAGTAGCGCTTTCGCTCTCCATGGCAACCAGGCGTAAGCCAATGAAAAGCCAGCACGTATTCCCTTTCTGGCTTTTGATTGGCTGACGCTTGGTTGCCATGAGAACGAAAGCGCTACTAGCGCTACTAGCGTGTGTCCGAGCAGCGCTCAGTTTGATCGGAAACGTCACAGAGCCTCCAAAAATGCCGCACTCGATGTAAACAATGGTAGGGAGGACGAATTTGTCAATGACCTTCATGAAGTACACAAGGTACTTGTTTTGTATTTTTTCCAAACTTACAACATAGGTCAATGCGGTAACCTAAGAAATTGTTGCTAACAAAATCAAAAGGTCATTATTTCCCTTTAACAGAAATGTTGCACTCGGCATTTTTAACGAAAGCAATTAAAACAAAAATAATGCTGATTATTCCATGCATAAATTCAAAGTGCACAAAATTGTCATGCACAAATTCCATGCATGACTTCAGAAGATGATCCTAGATTCATACTTCTATGAAGAAAGAAATCCAACAGAGGGGTAGGATCTCACGTCAAACTATAGCAAACTATAACTAAAGCAAAGGATCTGGCATGATCCTATGATACAATATCGCGAAAGTACTATCACTAGATTCCCGTTCCAATGATATGTCACGGCATCTCACAACGCGTCCACAATATATTGATATAAGTCTTAACGTTTATTATTCCAGTACCTAGTGCGATACTGTGAGATTCGCTCGCCCCTCTAGCTCAGTCGGGAGAGCGCTAGGCTTCAGATGTCTCCCGGCGAGGCAGGCCGGGTTCGAGACGTGTGTGAAGACAGCGACAGATTCACATTCACATTCAGCGACAGATTCGCGGACCCCTCAGAATCATCTACAACTCTACAGAAAGATAGACAAGAGCATGTAAATCAACATGGTGAAAACTGTTTCACCCTACATATGATAGTTTGGCGTCTAAACTAAAAATAGAGTTCGCCAGCGACATATTCGAGTTTTGGCGGACCCCTTCGATTTGCATGAAAATCGGTGTCCAGATGGAGTTTTAAGCGTTAATGAACGTGGTGAAATCCGTTCCACCCTACATATGACAGTTTAGCGTCTAGACGCCAAATAGAGTTTTTGAGTTTTGGCTGAACCCTTCGAATTCCATGAAAATCAGTGTCTAAATAGATTTTCAGGCGTAGATTAACATGGTCAAACTCTTTTCACCTTACATATGATAGTTTGGTATCTAGACGCCAATAGAGTCCGCCGCCAGCGACAGATTCGAATTTTGGCGGACCCCTGCGAATTCCATGAAAATCAATTTCCAGATAGAGTATCAGGCGTAGAATAACATCGTAAAATCCGTATCACCCTACATATGATAGTTTGGCATCTAGATGCCAATAGAGTCCGCCAGCGGCATATTAGAATTTTGGCGGACCCCTTTGAATTCCATGTCAATCGGTGTCCAAATAGAGCTTTATGCGTAAATTAATATAGCGAAATCCGTATCACCCTACATTTGAAAGTTTGGCATCTATACGCCAATAGACCGCCAGCGACAGATTCGAATTTGGCGGACCCCTTTGAATTCCATGAAAATCAATGTCCAGATAGAATATCAAGCGTAGAATAACTTCGTGAAATCTGTTTCACCCTACATATGATAGTTTGGCATCTAGACGCCAATAGAGTCCGCCAGCGACAAATTCGAATTTTGGCGGACCCCTGCGAATTTCATGAAAATCAATGTCCAGATAGAGTATCAGACGTAGAATAACATCGTGAAATCCGCATCACCCTACATATGATAGTTTGGCATCTAGACGCCAATAGAGTACGCCAGCGACAGATTCGAATTTTATCGGACCCCTTTGAATTCCATGAAAATCGGTGTCCAGATAGAGCTTTATGCGTAAATTAATATAGTGAAATCTGTATCACCCTACCTTGGATAGTTTGGTATCTAGACGCCAATAGAGTCCGCCAGCGACAGATTCTAATTTTGTCGGACCCCTTCGAATTCCATGGAAATCGGTGTCCAGATAGAGTTTCAGCCGTAGATTAACAAGTTTAAAACTTGTTCACCCTACATATGATAATTTGGCATCTAGATATAAAATTACCAAAACGCCAATAGAGT
Organism: Chirona hameri; assembly: GCA_036785665.1. Classification (NCBI taxonomy): domain Eukaryota; kingdom Metazoa; phylum Arthropoda; class Thecostraca; order Balanomorpha; family Balanidae; genus Chirona; species Chirona hameri. The sequence goes on from JAXIVJ010014933.1 coordinate 22,781, forward strand.
CCGCCAGCGACATATTGGAATTCGGCGGACCCCTTCTAATACCATGAAAATCGGTGTCCAGAAATAGTTCCAGGCGTAGATTAACATGGTGAAACTGTTTCACCCTACCTATGATAGTTTGGCATATAGACGCCAATAGAGTCCGCCAGCGACAGATTCGAATTTTGGCGGACCCCTGCGCATTCCATGAAAATCTATTTCCAGATAGAGTATCAGGCGTAGAATAACATCGTGAAATCCGTATCACCCAACATATGATAGTTTGGCATCTAGACGCCAATAGAGTCCACCAGCGACAGATTCGAATTTTGGCTGACCCCTTTGAATTCCATGAAAATCGGTGTCCAGATAGAGCTTTATGCGTAAATTAATATAACGAAATCCGTATCACCCTACATATGATAGTTTGGCATATAGACGCCAATAGAGTCCGCCAGCGACAGATTCGAATTTTGGCGGACCCCTTCGAATTCCATGAAAATCAATGTCCAGATAGAGCTTCAGGCGTAGATTAACATGGTTAAATCCGTTTCACCCTACATATGATAGTTTGGCATCTAGACGCCAATAGAGTCCACCAGCGACAGATTCGAATTTTGGCGGACCCCTTCGAATTCCATGAAAATAAATGTCCAGATAGAGTATCAGGCGTAGAATAACATCGTGAAAACCGTTTCACCCTACATATGATAGTTTGGCATATAGACGCCAATAGAGTCCGCCAGCGACAGATTCGAATTTTGGCAGACCCCTTCGAATTCCAAATTCGAATCTGTCGCTGGCGGACTCTATTGGCGTCTATATGCCAAACTATGTAGGGTGTAACGGTTTTCACGAAGTTATTCTACGCCTGATACTCTATCTGGACATTGATTTTCATAGAATTCGAAGGGGTCCGCCAAAATTCGAATCTGTCGCTGGCGGACTCTATTGGCGTCTATATGCCAAACTATCATATGTAGGGTGATACGGATTTCACGATGTTATTCTACGCCTGATACTCTATCTGGAAATTGATATTCATGGAATTCGCAGGGGTCCGCCAAAATTCGAATCTGTCGCTGGTGGACTCTATTGGCGTCTAGATGCCAAACTATCATATGTAGGGTGAAACGGATTTAACCATGTTAATCTACGCCTGAAACTCTAGCTGGACATTTATTTTAATGGAATTCGAAGGGGTCCGCCAAAACTCAAAAACTCTATTTGGCGTCTAGACGCTAAACTGTCATATGTAGGGTGGAACGGATTTCACCACGTTCATTAACGCTTAAAACTCCATCTGGACACCGATTTTCATGAAAATCGAAGGGGTCCGCCAAAACTCGAATATGTCGCTGGCGAACTCTATTTTTAGTGTAGACGCCAAACTATCATATGTAGGGTGAACAAGATTTCACCATGTTGATTTACATGCTCTTGTCTATCTTTCTGTAGAGTTGTAGATGATTCTGAGGGGTCCGCGAATCTGTCGCTGAATGTGAATCTGTCGCTGTCTTCACACACATGGGTTCGAGTCGATTCGGCGCTATTTGCCCCCGTTGCTATTGGCTTCATGACTGGGATGGCCGGTGGCAACGGTCGCACTCAAGGTCAGGTGACGTCAGAGGGCGGGGCGGACCGTGTCAAGGTATGTTTGAAAGGTAAGGCTTTCGCTCTCCTAATTCTGTCGGTCACATGAGTTGCGCGGTCGCATGGTAGGGGTCAGGGCCTGTGCAACAAGCACCGCTTGGCGCTGGAGCTGACATCGGAAATCCATCCAGTCTGACTCAAATTTACCAAAGCGAAAACCGTTGTACCGAAAATAAATTAAAAACTACAAGCCATACTTGTGGGAACAGAATTAATATGCCTGTACACTGTACGTACATTGCATCTGGTAAATATCGTAAAACACATAAATAGATCAGTCTGCGATGCAGGCGGATGTGTTGAAGAAAAACACCTGACGAGATCTGACACCCAGTGGCCTCACGATATGTTTACGACCCAATAACTACAGAAATAAAAGCCGCGGTTTCGACGTAGTTTCCTTTGCAGAGGGGAGGGGATAGCATCTAACGGAACTTACTCAACATGAATGAAAATGAAGTTAAGTCGCTTCGAAATTACAATGGCAGGGCTATTGTCCTTTAAATTGCATTGTTCATTGTGATATTCAACACGTTCAGAATAGCATGTCTAACAATTGCATGAAACCTTGAAGTGACACTGCGTACTTACAATGCTGAAAACAAAGTTGTGTATTCAAAATATGTATTGTATTATTTTGATATATCTGCTAAAAATATGTTCTTTGAATAAGTAAGGCAGTCTTATACCATATAAACGTTGGTCCAGTCTGGTCCCAGTAAAACCGACGCCCCTCTATCTCAGCAACACCACGCACCCAGTTCAGCGCTCTTAAGAGGATTCACATTCCTCCGTAAATCCAAATATTCCGTGCAAGTAGCGAAAGCAGGCCAGCACGGAAAGACTTACCACGATGAAACAGAGCATCAGAAAGTTTCCCAAGCATCCGAAACAGGATCATATTTGGGCAACATGTCGGCTAATTGGCGGAATGAAACATGCAACCCGAAGGATCTGCTTTTTTTTACGATTGTTGAAATATTTATGCGCCAACGCGCCACAAGAGTGCCGCCAACCCGTTCTGCGTCGTATAATCCCGGGTTACAGTATCACGTCCGACACGGGCACAAGTAAAAACTACGGGCTAACAAACTAACAAACTACCATTACCACACATATATGCGGCGAGCGGCAAACTTATAGAAAGCAAGGGATCGCACGGCGCCTCAGCGGCGACGCAGATTTCCGATCTCCGTCCGTCACTAACAGCCTGTTTGTCTATCTGTAGTGCCGGACACGTGAGACGATGGGTCACCTCCGCCGGACACGTGAGACGATGGGTCACCTCCGCCGGACACGTGAGACGATGGGTCACCTCCGCCTGACACGTGAGACGATGGGTCACCTCCGCCTGACACGTGAGACGATGGGTCACCTCCGCCTGACACGTGAGACGATGGGTCACCTCCGCCGGACACGTGAGACGATGGGTCACCTCCGCCGGACACGTGACACGATGGATCACCTCCGCCTGACACGTGACACGATGGGTCACCACCGGCCGGCTGGCAACCTCTAAGCTACTGTACCGCCACCTGGACATCTGCAGGCCCTCTATAACATTCTGCCCCACCGGCCGGCTGACTTATAATACCTGGGCCATCCGCCGGCCCATTTAACACTCTGGACAATAGCCGGGCCATCTTTAACATGTCGACACGGCCGGGACGTTTAACACTCCGCCGGCCCATTCACCACTCTGGACCATAACCGGGCCATCTTTAACATGTGTCGACACGGCTGGGACGTATCGCCGATCGCTGGAGACCAACACGCACACTCGCACACGCAGATCATGCCCGGCGAGCGGCCACTGAAATGTCGCTCAACAGTCATTGTGCAACGTTCGTCATACAATGGCTTCACCTTATCACCAAACTATCGGTATCACTCTTAGCAAACACACTGCTGCACATGATGTACAGCAATCACCACATACACACTTCAGATTTGCGACAGAACATTAATATAGAAAAAAAAAACACTCATTCCGGGTGCAAGCTTCGTCCCATCACTTAAAAATATACAAATCTGTCCATATTTGTCAATGGCCCACGTCCGCCGAGCGGCCTTCTGCTTCGGCCTCGTCCTCAATGGTGTCCTACCGCGTGGAACCGAGCGAGGCCTACAGACGCGTCCGTCCCCCAGGGGGCCGCCGGTGGCGGGGTGTGCCACACGGACGCATCACAGCTACATATTATATATATATATATATATATATATATATATATATATATATATATATATATATATATATATATATATATATATATATATCCGACTACAGAGCTAAGCTTAACTGGAAGAGATAGAGATATCACCTTGGGAATGCATATCATACGGCGAAGCCGAGGCGTTCAATCGTGACGGAATAAATGGACGAAACGGGAATGGTACACTCGTACGAATGATGAGGCGAACGATAAAAGGCTTTGATTTGTAAAAAGGTATCACAATATCATCAGTGATATGCGGTGGTTAAGATACATATGCTGAGATATTGACACATCAACATCAGAGTTCATATCACGCACCCAGATCAAAACTCGACATTCTGGTTGTATACGACGACGTATCGCAGACGGTATAGATAAGTAGATATCCGACATAACACACACAGAATACAAGGCAGCTGACATATCACTCTACCAGCTTGTCATAGCCTGGCACGTGTTCTCCAGCACCAGACGCGAGAGACGCGAGAGACGCGAGAGACGCGAGAGGCCAACAGCTCACGGGACACTGTGTCGCTGCGCCACAGTCCCATACCGACATACTGCCATACCGGGCCATACCGAACAGAACCATACCGGCACACCCGCATACATGGCCATATAGGGTCATACCGGCATACTGCCATACAGTGCCATACCACACCAGGCCATGCCGGCACACCCGCATACAGGGCCATATAGGGTCATACCGGCATACAGGGCCATATAGGGTCATACCGGCATACAGTGCCATATAGGGTCATACGGCCACCTGTACCGTGGCACCCAGGTCGTCACGAGTCACGCCCTGTGGTCTGCTGATGGGTACTGGGGCGGACCGGCGCCGCTGCCGAGCCGTCCCTGCACACCGGCTCCCTACCTCGTGATCTAATTCAGGGAGATTACATCATACACATGATCGGCGCTGCCGCCCGAACTCTGGCTCACGCGGTTCAGATCTCTACTGCTGAGTCCGGACGCGCGGTCGTCACCTGGACATCTCCGGGCGGGCGCACGTCACCTGCGAGCTGCGACGGTGCTCGGGCGGCGGCGGCGGCGGCGGCGGCGGCGGCGGCCACCCACCGGACGGGCTCCGGCCGGCCCCTGGGCGATGGGAGCGGTTCACGCGGTACTCTCGTCCGGCCCGCCCACCGAAGCCACCTCTCCTAGACAGGCCTCGTGGTTCAGCGCCGCCTCGCGGAGAACCTGGCGAACATCGACCGACGAGCGTCAACAGGTGTCATGCGGACGGCCCCTGTCCCGGCCTGACTCTGGACTCTGGACAGACGCCGTCTGTCCCGGTCTGACCCTGGACAGACGCCGTCTGTCCCGGCCTGACTCTGGACAGACGCCGTCTGTCCCGGTCTGACTCTGGACTCTGGACAGACGCCGTCTGTCCCGGTCTGACTCTGGACAGACGCCGTCTGTCCCGGTCTGACTCTGGACAGACGCCGTCTGTCCCGGTCTGACTCTGGACTCTGGACAGAGGCCGTCTGTCCTGGTCTGACCCTGGACAGACGCCATCTGTCCCGGCCTGACTCTGGACAGAGGCCGTCTGTCCCGGTCTGACTCTGGACACTGGACAGACGCCGTCTGTCCCAGCCTGGCTCTGGACAGACGCCGTCTGTCCCGGTCTGACTCTGGACTCTGGACAGACGCCGTCTGTCCCGGCCTGACTCTGGACAGACGCCGTCTGTCCCGGTCTGACTCTGGACAGACGCCGTCTGTCCCGGTCTGACTCTGGACAGACGCCGTCTGTCCCGGTCTGACTCTGGACTCTGGACAGACGCCGTCTGTCCCGGTCTGACTCTGGACAGACGCCGTCTGTCCCGGTCTGACTCTGGACTCTGGACAGACGCCGTCTGTCCCGGCCTGACTCTGGACAGACGCCGTCTGTCCCGGTCTGACTCTGGACAGACGCCGTCTGTCCCGGTCTGACTCTGGACAGACGCCGTCTGTCCCGGTCTGACTCTGGACTCTGGACAGACGCCGTCTGTCCCGGTCTGGCTCTGGACTCTGGACAGAAACCGTCTGACCCGGTCTGGCTCTGGACAGACGCCATCTGTCCCGGCCTGACTCTGGACAGACGCCGTCTGTCCCAGCCTGGCTCTGGACAGACGCCGTCTGTCCCAGCCTGGCTCTGGACAGACGCCGTCTGTCCCGGTCTGACCCTGGACAGACGCCGTCTGTCCCGGCCTGACTCCGGACAGACGCCGTCTGTCCCAGCCTGGCTCTGGACAGACGCCGTCTGTCCCGGTCTGACTCTGGACAGGCGCCGTCTGTCCCGGTCTGACTCTGGACTCTCGACAGACGCCGTCTGTCCTGGCCTGACTCTGGACAGACGCCGTCTGTCCCGGTCTGACTCTGGACAGACGCCGTCTGTCCCAGCCTGGCTCTGGACAGACGCCGTCTGTCCCAGCCTGGCTCTGGACAGACGCCGTCTGTCCCGGTCTGACCCTGGACAGACGCCGTCTGTCCCGGCCTGACTCCGGACAGACGCCGTCTGTCCCAGCCTGGCTCTGGACAGACGCCGTCTGTCCCGGTCTGACTCTGGACAGGCGCCGTCTGTCCCGGTCTGACTCTGGACAGACACCGTCTGTCCCGGTCTGACTCTAGACTCTGGACAGACGCCGTCTGTCCCGGTCTGCCTCTGGACAGACGCCGTCTGTCCCGGTCTGACTCTGGACTCTGGACAGACGCCGTCTGTCCCGGCCTGACTCTGGACAGACGCCGTCTGTCCCGGTCTGACTCTGGACAGACGCCGTCTGTCCCGGTCTGACCCTGGACAGACGCCGTCTGTCCCGGTCTGACTCTGGACTCTGGACAGACGCCGTCTGTCCCGGGTCTGCCTCTGGACAGACGCCGTCTGTCCCGGTCTGACTCTGGACAGACGCCGTCTGTCCCGGTCTGGCTCTGGACTCTGGACAGAAACCGTCTGACCCGGTCTGGCTCTGGACAGACGCCGTCTGTCCCGGTCTGACTATGGACTCTGGACAGACGCCGTCTGTCCCGGTCTGACTCTGGACTCTGGACAGACGCCGTCTGTCCTGGTCTGACCCTGGACAGACGCCATCTGTCCCGGCCTGACTCTGGACAGACGCCGTCTGTCCCGGTCTGACTCTGGACACTGGACAGACGCTGTCTGTCCCAGCCTGGCTCTGGACAGACGCGGTCTGTCCCGGTCTGACCCTGGACAGACGCCGTCTGTCCCGGCCTGACTCCGGACAGACGCCGTCTGTCCCAGCCTGGCTCTGGACAGACGCCGTCTGTCCCGGTCTGACTCTGGACAGGCGCCGTCTGTCCCGGTCTGACTCTGGACAGAAACCGTCTGTCCCAGCCTGGCTCTGGACAGGCGCCGTCTGTCCCGGTCTGACCCTGGACAGACGCCGTCTGTCCCGGTCTGACTCTGGACAGACGCCGTCTGTCCCGGTCTGACTCTGGACAGACGCCGTCTGTCCCGGCCTGACTCTGGACAGACGCCGTCTGTCCCGGTCTGACTCTGGACCCTGGACAGACGCCGTCTGTCCCGGCCTGACTCTGGACTCTGGACAGACGCCGTCTGTCCCGGCCTAACTCTGGACAGACGCCGTCTGTCCCGGTCTGACTCTGGACTCTGGACACCAGTAACACAACTGCAGTTCAAGTTACCGCCATAAACGAGCTATTCTGCAGCACAAAGAAAGACAGACAGCTAACATCACGCCGTAGCAAGCTGTTTCATTGATCAGCTCTGTGGTGGTGAAATGGGGTTTTAGGACGCCGCAACTACTAAGGTTAAATGGCAACAATCATCGGCTCTGCAACACAGAGCAAAACTACCGTCACTAGGAAGTCGCATGTGCGGCTTCCGCTCCGCTCGTCGCCCCGTCCGCGCCTCTCACCCGCAGGTGGTCGTTCATGTCGGCCAGCATGGTGCTGATGATCTGGAAGTGGGTGGCGTTGGCGCTGTTGCTGGCCGACCTGGCGACATAGGAGCGCAGCCGCCGGTCAGCAGGCGCCCCGGGAGGGGAGGGGAGGGGAGGGGAGGGGAGGGGAGGGGAGGGGAGGGGAGGGGAGGGGAGGGTAGGGTAGGGTAGGGTAGGGTAGGGGAGGGGAGGGGAGGGGAGGGGAGGGGAGGGGAGGGGAGGGGAGGGGAGGGGAGGGGAGGGGAGGGGAGGGGAGGGGAGGGGAGGGGAGGGGAGGGGAGGGGAGGGGAGGGGAGGGGAGGGGAGGGGAGGGGAGGGGAGGGGAGGGGAGGGGAGGGGAGGGGAGGGGAGGGGAGGGGAGGGGAGGGGAGGGGAGGGGAGGGGAGGGGAGGGGAGGGGAGGGGAGGGGAGGGGAGGGGAGGGGAGGGGAGGGGAGGGGAGGGGAGGGGAGGGGAGGGGAGGGGAGGGGAGGGGAGGGGAGGGGAGGGGAGGGGAGGGGAGGGGAGGGGAGGGGAGGGGAGGGGAGGGGTCAGTGCCACCGGACGGACGGACACGGACACACGGACACACCCCACACACCATTTTTAGATGCTTATTTCATTGCAACCACCCGATGTATGTGTCCGAAAATTTGCACACGAAAAGTTCGTGTATTCAAGTATCAGATTGCAATGCTGCGTTTTTGCGTTTAGGAGCAGCGCGCGACGACGCACACACCTATGTTTCACTTAGCGCGCGCTCATGCCGAAACGCGACAAGAATTGCAGCAAATACAGTACAATCGGTAAGCAGCTTTCTCTACACTTTTTAGTTTAAAGCAAGGCTATTAAGTGTTCACTTCAGTAAGAGCCGCCCACTCTGTTCCCGACCCAATCATGGTATTTCACTGGTATACTCGTAATACCCTGTTCCCGGAACCAGACCGGTCTGCCGTTCCACCCCAGCCAGAGCCCCACATACCACGTGGGATGGCAACTCCTCCTTGTTCTCAGAGCCGTAAGACACAGCACGTAACACTGACTGAACCAGCCCACGTCACGCTGACTGATATCACCAGCCACGGCACCAGCAGCGACGGCTGCGTCACGTCACGCTGACTGATATCACCAGTCACGGCACCAGCAGCGACGGCTGCGTCACGTCACGCTGACTGATATCACCAGCCACGGCACCAGCAGCGACGGCTGCGTCACGTCACACTGACTGATATCACCAGCCACGGCGCCAGCAGCGACGGCTGCGTCACGTCACACTGACTGATATCACCAGCCACGGCACCAGCAGCGACGGCTGCGTCACGTCACACTGACTGATATCACCAGCCAGCCACGGCACCAGCAGCGACGGCTGCGTCACGTCACACTGACTGATATCACCAGCCACGGCACCAGCAGCGACGGCTGCGTCACGTCACACTGACTGATATCACCAGCCACGGCACCAGCAGCGACGGCTGCGTCACGGCACACTGACTGATATCACGAGCCAGCCACGGCACCAGCAGCGACGGCTGCGTCACGTCACACTGACTGATATCACCAGCCACGGCACCAGCAGCGACGGCTGTGTCGCGTCACACTGACTGATATCACCAGCCACGGCACCAGCAGCGACGGCTGCGTCACGTCACACTGACTGATATCACCAGCCAGCCACGGCACCAGCAGCGACGGCTGCGTCACGTCACACTGACTGATATCACCAGCCACGGCACCAGCAGCGACGACTGCGTCACGGCACACTGACTGATATCACCAGCCAGCCACGGCACCAGCAGCGACGGCTGCGTCACGTCACACTGACTGATGTCACCAGCCAGCCACGGCACCAGCAGCGACGGCTGCGTCACGTCACCCTGACTGATATCACCAGCCACGGCACCAGCAGCGACGGCTGCGTCACGTCACACTGATTGATATCACCAGCCAGCCACGGCACCAGCAGCGACGGCTGCGTCACGTCACACTGACTGATATCACCAGCCACGGCACCAGCAGCGACGGCTGCGTCACGGCACACTGACTGATATCACCAGTCTCGGCACCAGCAGCGACGGCTGCGTCACGTCACACTGACTGATATCACCAGTCACGGCACCAGCAGCGACGGCTGCGTCACGGCACACTGACTGATATCACCAGCCAGCCACGGCACCAGCAGCGACGGCTGCGTCACGTCACACTGACTGATATCACCAGCCACGGCACCAGCAGCGACGGCTGCGTCACGGCACACTGACTGATATCACCAGCCAGCCACGGCACCAGCAGCGACGGCTGCGTCACGTCACACTGACTGAACCAGCCACGGCACCAGCAGCGACGGCTGCGTCACGTCACCCTGACTGATATCACCAGCCACGGCACCAGCAGCGACGGCTGCGTCACGTCACACTGACTGATATCACCAGCCAGCCACGGCACCAGCAGCGACGGCTGTGTCACGTCACACTGACTGATATCACCAGTCACGGCACCAGCAGCGACGACTGCGTCACGTCACACTAACTGATAT
>JAXIVJ010014934.1:0-33044 GCA_036785665.1 Chirona hameri
ATATTGTTTGATAAAAAAAAATTAATTGCCCATGTTCTATTTCTCAAAGGGTTGACGGAAGTAAGGAAATGTCTTGCAATTACAAATCTTGTATCTCCGGGGGGTGGGCAGGGTTCTGAATTTCAGAAACCTGCATTGATAGTTGACGTTGTATTGGACTGTTCTGTTTATTTTTCCTTGGTGAGGTTGTTTTTACGTGTGCCGAGGTTGTTTAGGGGTAATGATTTAGTTATAACATAGGTATAGTTGCCAAAAAGTTATTTCCCGAGAGATTCGAACAGGGATCTCACAGCTTTGAAGTCCCAGTCGCAGAGTGCACCTTACCGATTGCGCAATGCTTGTGAGGGCGAAGGGGCGCTCCGGCGCGGAGAAACCGCATGCGATATAATTGCAAGCGGTCAACGATTGTCTTGTGCAATGTGCAGTGAACCTTCACCCTTTACGACGTAGGAAATCGGCTTAGGTTAGGTGAAAAAATTGTCGAGAAGAATTCAACGATCTTTCTTTGAGAGTAGTAGTTTCTGTTGTTATGCTCGCCACCGGTGAATGGCCAAATATGTTACTTAATTGCTTATCATATGTAATTCTTTTTACAATCAGAGTTTGCATTCCGATTGAAATGTTAATTAAAAGTATAAATCTCCCTATAACTCATTTTATTTTGAATAAAAAAAATAAACCACAATGTAAATATTTGTTAATCAATTTGTTAACAATCAAACTATTAATCAGTAGCATCAAGTTTATTACAAACGTTCTAGATTTCAAGGTTTCTGCTGTACTACATTTGTGTTTGCAACTTCTTTACTATCGGTAATTCAGAGGTGGTTGAATGTTTGTGAAATGCTTTTTGTAGGTTTGCAATATTTGTTGCGTTTGTAATCGCAAACGATGTGTAATTTACTAACTTCGTTGTGAAATTGGCCTCAGTTGGGCGGAGAATTATAGTAGTCTTGAATCCACCAACGGAATCATCTTGTTAATAAAAAAACAGAAAGAAGAATATATTCTTAAATTTGTTCGAAAATGGCAGTTGGGAACAACTCTGATTAATGACTACCTACAGGTCAACATGCCTTGTGGTAACTACTCCGTAACGTAATGAGTATGTCCAATTATTACTGTAAAAGTGTATCCGATATACAGGGATGTTAGACAACCGGATAGTAAATCGAATAGGGAACCCTTTCAAGTCAACGGAATGTTTTAAATCGATCTTGTATTTCAGACATTCAGAGAGTTTTATGACAACCGGTTAAAGGCACATTAGGTCTTGAAAAAGCTCTCCCTCTATAGCGCCGAGTGACACACAACAGTATCATGCTCCCGAGACGGAAAGTCTGTCTGGTCATCCGGCTTCTGTGTTGCCGAGGCTCGGGATACATTAGCGGGTACTAAGTCTAAGTACCGTGTCGCGCTCCTTTATCGCGGAATGAGCATCGTGCGCAAACTAATGGCGACACATGAAAGCGCGTGCGACAGCGTTATATCTTTGGCCCGAAACACGAAGTTATGTTTGGTCATGTGTGTGGATTGTTTTTCACCACGTGCCGTTGTTTGTACTTAATTCACCTCTCAGTAAATGTGGCGCAGTACTCTGGCTACACTTACTTAGGCTCCTGCGTTGCTGTGCCCGTTTCTTCCTTGTGTTAGCAATATGACCATGTTTCGTATTGCCCGACTATTTCCACTCCTTCATAGCAAATGTACTGAGATAAAATATAGGTTATGGGTCGAAGCGACTTTCCGCAATGGGTCTTATCACCTCAATATACATTTCACGTTCTTTTTACCCCAAAACACGGTGCCTTTTCCCAACTCATAGAAACATATTTGTGTCAGATGTTGCTCGCTGCGTTTCCATGTGGACTTCTATTTCTGGAAGTCAGAAGAAACCCAATGACCTTTATGCTGGTTTTTCAGACCCTTTGAATTGGTGTATCTTGTGGGACCAGAGTCAGAACAGAACAGAAACAGAGAAAACAGATAACCAGAACAGAGCTGAGCTGAGAGCAGAGCTGAGCTATGAGCTGAGCTTTTTAGCGTGGACATCACCACTTTATACAAACTGATCGTGTAAATGTATAGTTAGTCAACAGAAATTTCGTGACAAAGATGAACTGCGATATAGTAGGACTTGCATAAATTCGAACAACACCATGGTTATAAGTTATAACGAAATACAATATGTAACCGTTGTAATCATGGTGTGTGGAAGCAGGGGACGGGAGGATGCGTCCCCCAACTGAACATTGGGGTATTTTAACATTGCACCTGTGGTAGTTGCATGGAAGGAATCGACTTCAGATGTCATGTCCCGCAACTTTCGAAAGTAGCGGTGCCATTAGTTGGCTATATCTCATCAACCATATAGGGTAGTGTAGAGTCCAGGGTGGTAAAGTGTGCTGTCCTTATGGAGAAGGTCGGGGACACAATGATCTTCTCAAGAAGTAATCGGGGGTCAAAATGCCAGCAAAAATAATTACTAAGTCATTCCTGTTAAAATTTACTAAGCGATTATGTCCTTAGAAAATACTGATCGTCAAAACCACTTCAGATGCATTATTCACTTAATCATCATATTCATCACGTAAGTATGTATGTACAATTTCCTTTTTTTGTAATTAGCAGTTGCGTTTCAGCTCTTGATTGCCAATAATAATCAAATACATTTTTTTTAAATCCGACGGGAAAAAAAATCCGGACGATAGATTCAACACGTGGGGTCACTGAACCAAAAATGCGCCTGGGTCTTCAAGAATGGCCTATAATAACATGATCCAGAAGGAATTGGGCTGATATCATGCGTATCCTCAGAAAAGGAAGCATTTGAATATTTCCCCGTTGACTTATAATGGGGAGGTCACGAAATTGACCCGACCTTAGGTCAACGATATACAACAAAATATGAGATATAAGAATTATAGGTACCATTACCCTTATGAAATCCTGTAAGTACGAAATCGATCGGCCAAAAACTTTGGCTGTGGTACGACCGCACACTTTTTTGGTGGTGGGGTCACGTGATCTGGCCTGGTGACCTGACCTGAGATGACCCGTGGTCAAGCATTGTACAATATGTGGGCAATTGATGCCTTAACAGCTTTGCCAAAAGTGGCGGCGCTGCGCGTCGCCGTTTTTCCGCTATCCGCGAAAAATATGAAGGGGTGTCTACCCCCCCCCCCCTCCCCGGTACGGCGCTGGTTAAAATATAGTGATGATGTGAGATTGCAGCCAGGTGTTAGGGTATTCATGTGAAGTAAAAAAAGGCCCCAGCTGTGCTGTGGTCATTTTTGTATGTGCCACGCAGCCAGTACCCACCTACCCACTTGTATGGTCTAATTTAATATATTTATTAATAAACAAAGGCAAACTATTAGTTAGTATGGTTTATCTCTAACCAGTCAGTCTAACCAGCAAGTACCCATATCCACTTAGTAACCAGGCAATGTACAATAATTAATCCTTTGATGCTCAAAGGCAGAGTTCGTCACGGGCTGGGCCATGGGCCTGGCCTGGGCTGGGCCTGGGCTGGGCCTGGGCTGGGCCTGGGCTGGGCCTGGGCTGGGCCTGGGCTGGGCCTGGGCTGGGCCTGGGCTGGGCCTGGGCTGGGCCTGGGCTGGGCCTGGGCTGGGCCTGGGCTGGGCCTGGGCTGGGCCTGGGCTGGGCCTGGGCTGGGCCTGGGCTGGGCCTGGGCTGGGCCTGGGCTGGGCCTGGGCTGGGCCTGGGCTGGGCCTGGGCTGGGCCTGGGCTGGGCCTGGGCTGGGCCTGGGCTGGGCCTGGGCTGGGCCTGGGCTGGGCCTGGGCTGGGCCTGGGCTGGGCCTGGGCTGGGCCTGGGCTGGGCCTGGGCTGGGCCTGGGCTGGGCCTGGGCTGGGCCTGGGCTGGGCCTGGGCTGGGCCTGGGCTGGGCCTGGGCTGGGCCTGGGCTGGGCCTGGGCTGGGCCTGGGCTGGGCCTGGGCTGGGCCTGGGCTGGGCCTGGGCTGGGCCTGGGCTGGGCCTGGGCTGGGCCTGGGCTGGGCCTGGGCTGGGCCTGGGCTGGGCCTGGGCTGGGCCTGGGCTGGGTCTGGGCTGGGCCTGGGCTGGGCCTGGGCTGGGCCTGGGCTGGGCCTGGGCTGGGCCTGGGCTGGGCCTGGGCTGGGCCTGGGCTGGGCCTGGGCTGGGCCTGGGCTGGGCCTGGGCTGGGCCTGGGCTGGGCCTGGGCTGGGCCTGGGCTGGGCCTGGGCTGGGCCTGGGCTGGGCCTGGGCTGGGCCTGGGCTGGGCCTGGGCTGGGCCTGGGCTGGGCCTGGGCTGGGCCTGGGCTGGGCCTGGGCTGGGCCTGGGCTGGGCCTGGGCTGGGCCTCAACTTTAAGGAAATCACCGGGCTCTTGACGGGCCTGGGCTGAGAATGTTGAAGCTCAGGTCAGAGCTGAAAAATATCTCAACCAGCAGTTCACTTCCACAGCAACACACTGTTGCTGTGGCTGAGGCTTTTTGTTTGTTTTTGGTTAACACAGTTGGTTCATTGTTTCACATCTATAGTATGCAAGTAAATATGCTAGGATTATGATTGCAAATTTTGAGAAAATATTTATATTCTTAATATGAACGGGCCGGACTGGGCCTGGGCTTCAATATTATAAATTTGACCGGGCCTGGTCCGGGCCTGGGCTTGGTGTTCATGGGCCTGGGCCGGACCGGGCTGGGGGTTGGTGGGCCCGTGACGAACACTGGTCAAAGGTGATGTATGTACCTATATCATGTGAAAAGCAAAAATAACTGGTCAATATTCTTGTCAATATTCTTGATAAGACGTAGGAGAAGCTGCTCGACCGGCCGATAAAAGGCAATATAAACCGGTCGGGAATGCCTCCTAGTTTGTCTGTAACCATATACAGTGCGATAACAAAAAATAGTGCATCCTACTGACTATTCATTGAACTAGAGTGTTCCTATACCGTGTGGAAATATCCTGAGCGCGAACAAATACTTCGTTGTCAAATAGCGTAGGACCAGATCACCGTTGGTTGGCGCGACAACCGGTGGCCGGCTGGACTCAGCGGTCGCTGGACTTTGACTGCCTAAAAGCCACATAAGGTTTCTCGAGGATGCGTCATTAGGCACGCTATGTAATTTTTGGCAAGCTACAAGACACTGACACATCTAAATTCGGTTGATACATGAATGAACTAGTTGAGTAAAACAGGAGTTTTGGGTTTATATTTTGACCTCCTGGCTCCTTTTGAAATAAGCGTGCTATTCATGTGATAGGAGATGGATCGCCAGCAGTTGGATGTGCAAATACGAATGTATGTATTTATTTGCGTAATTGGGGTTTTTATTCATTGAGATCTAACAATCTGGCATATTATGAGCGTCAATGAGAATGACATGGGTGTCATCAAATGTAGGGAAAGGCAAAATGGATGGTGATGCCCTCTGACCTGTGAGTGAATGTATGTACATCTACACACACTGCACTTTTCTGACAAACGTCTTCCCGCTGGTTCCAGGCAACATTCGCCCTCATCGGACAGCTCGAGCAGCAGCAGCCCAGGCCAGAGGGCGTCCAAGCGGGCGCGGCAGCAGGTGGCGCCGCCCAGCAGCGGTGTATTATGGAACTACAGCTACCCGCTGCCGCCGCTGGTGGCCACCCAGCCACAGCTGCTCTGTATTGGTGAGCAGCCTGCAGCAGTGATGGCCTACGTCACGCTACAGTATCGTTTTGGTAACCCCTAGCTCAAGATATCGTTCCGTAGCGTAATTGAAGTATTTCGTAGCGTACTACCGAACAATATTCAAATAGCGTAACTGCTGCGCAAGCTATTCCGTAACATATCATCAGGGGACGGCGCCACAGTGGGGGGGGGGGGGGGGGGCAAACATTGCGCTCCCCGACATTCAAGGAGGCCCCATAAAACCAAGGGGGTCCCCTCGCAAATATACCTACATACTGAGCAGTTTCTAAATACATATACAATTGGAATGAGTTTCGAGTCGCTTATTGAAATAACAACCGGGAGATGGTCTAGAGTGCACCTAAAAAGATAAGCGTGACAAGTTCCTAGGAGGCCCTTAACCCGCGAGTCACTGGGGGGCTTTTTTAGCCCCCCCCCCCCCTTAGGAATATCAGGAATATCTCAATAAATAATCCAGATATCGATGGCAAAATTTCAGTACCTTTCCGGGCATCATTTTTACACCTTTTAAGAAGAAAAAATAAAAAAAATCTTCAGACATTTTTCGAGATATAGTGAATTTAGTGACGTCACTAAACACGATTTTGAAACCAAAATAGGCTAAACTTTGCCAAGCCGTAAAAAAACTGTATTTGAAGAAAAACGCAATCCAAAAACCCTAAAAGGTATAAAATTGCAAGGGCTATAAACCAGCTATCTCGAAATTAAAAAAAAAATGGTTTTTGACCAAAAAAAAATTCCACAAAAAAACTTTTAAAAAAAAAGTGCTCACAAAATCACATTTTTCAAGATATTGAAAAAACCGGAATATATGTCAGATAACAACATATGGGCAACTACCATACACATTTTCAAAATGATATCATCTTTTTTGACTGTCATGGCATATAAAGTATGGGTAAATCATGACGTCATATTTTGAAATTGCGTTTTTTGGCTTTAATTGACCGGATACAGACAAATAAATGCCAGCACTGTTTGTTTTAGATAAAACTGATATAGAAACATGTTTTTTCATTTCGATTTATCAATTTTAGATTTTGACCTTCAGTGACCTGAATAACCTGAACTTGAACTTGACCTGAACTTGACACTATCTTCACGTAAATGAAGTCAGGTGGTAAAATGACTACCACTATCGAATTCTACGCGTAAAAGCATCCATAAAACATGTGCTGCATGACTTTCGTATATATTTTGTGTGTAGTGACCTTTTGTGACCCGACCTTGACCTTGATCTTTTCCAACAATCTCACTTTAGCTCATGTGGAATATGTATCATACTTTTGACAGCACTTTGGGTGATTACAGGCGCAATCGAAGGCCATGGATGGCAAGTATTGTCCATAAACTCAAATACCTCGATTTTGACGTTTGACTTGACCGTGACCTGACATGTGACCTTAATTTGATATTTTTTAAGTTTGCGTTAGGCTTATCTCATTGAGCGCTTTCGAATGCCGCCTTGTGCGTCCCGCTGCGATCATTGGTTCTGAAAATACCAGGGGGGGGGGCTAAAAAAGCCCCCCACAGTGAGTCGTGTTACAGAATATACCCCAGTGACTGCCGGGTTAAAAGGACAATTGAGGAAAACTCCAAGAAGACCCTAAAAAACACACAAGCTCCATTAAAGAGATGGCCGACACAAGCACCAAACAGGCCGCAAAAAGACAGCCGAGACAAGCTCCTAAGATGCCCCGAAAAAGACAACCGATAAAGGCTCCACATAGGCCCCTACGACAATAACCAGGAAAGCTGTTCATGGGATATTTCAGAGGAGGCTACTAAAACCACAATTTATTCCGAGGAAGCCCTTAGGAAGGCAGTCGGGAATATTTTTTGAAGAGGCCCCACGACAAACAGCCGGGAAGTCTCCTTCTCAAATGGGACCCCTGACTTTGGTTTTCCCCTCCCTCGACACAAATTCGTGGCGCTGCCCTGCATAACATATGCTGCTGATGGTAATGGGTATCTCATTGGCATCATATATAACTGAGGGATAACCTTATTGTTAAATTATAACCTCTTATGGATCGGTGGTTAGATTACCGTTTCCCTGCAAATAAGGCGCCATATATTATATATTTAACTCTCCGTTGACTGGCCAATATTGCTCCTCAGTCGAGACGCGGATACTATTTGGCACAAATGTTTTGAAAATCAAAGAAAACAGTTTTGCAGCAAAAGCGGTGTGGTATATTTGACGTTCCTTGAGTTTGCATAAAGCCTATATTTGTTACGGCTTACTTTAGGTTTAACTTAGTTTCCATCAAAATCGTAGATTTTGACGTCACTGAATTTGCAGTATCATAAAAGAAGTTCTCGGCATTTGCCTCAGTTTGAAATCCTTTTGGATAAATTTAGTCCGAATCTTTTGAGTGGAAGGATTTCCGAGGTCAGGTTACGCGTTAAGCTGAGCTTGTTCCACAGGCCCTGACCCCACCATTAGACCTCGCAATTCCTGGTAACCGGCGGAATTTAGAAGCGAAAGTTTTACATCCTTGGACAAGGTCTGCCCCACCATCTGGCGTTACCTGACCCTGAACACGACTGCTGCCACCAGCCGCAGGCCATCCTGGTCAGGGGCAAATAGCGAGTGCCGAAGCGACTCGAACCCGGCCTGCCACACTGAGTGAGGTCTACCATCTAAAGTCCAGCTTTCTTCCATCTGAGCTACAAGGGCGGACAAGTTAATGCTGGTTAATATTGGAAGCTTGATAGTTGTATTGGTTTCTGATCTATTGCTATTGTCAATGGTCGTTAGAAGAATGTCCACGCCAGTCAATGTCGGGTTAGGTGCCATACACCAGCAACAATCAATAGAAGGTGTCTGGATATAGGTTAGCTATGACCTTTGCCATAAGTATTTCACTAATGATGATGCTTTGTGACTGTGTTAAGAATATCTTCGCAAATATCTGTTACGAAAGACACGCATGGCGGCTGGTTCATAGGCAAAGTTAGGAATCTGGATAAACCAAGAAATCACCGTTACATACTGTTGATTTTCCTGTTCTGTTTTGTGCTGTATCGTTGTGCGATATATCCTAAACTACGTTTAACCCGCGCCATGCCGGGGAGGGGGGCATTTAGACGCCCCACCCCCTTAGGGTTTTTAAGGATAGCGAGAAAACGGCGGCGCTGCGCGCTGCTGTTTTTGGCACAGCTGTTAAGGCATCAATTGGCCACATATGTAAAATTGTTGACCACGGGTCATATCAGGTCAGGTCACCAGACTAGGTCATGTGACTCCACCTCCAAAAAAGTGTGCGGTCGTCTCACAGCCACATTTTTGGGCCGATCGATTTCGTACTTACAAGATTGTATATAGGTAATGGTACCTACAATTTGTTTACCTTGGATTGTCGATATCGGTGACCTAAGGTTGGGTCAATTTCGTGACCTCCCCATTATAAGTCAATGGGGAAATATTCAAATGCTTCCCAATCTGAGGATACGCATGATATTAGCCCAATTACTTCTGGATCATATTATTATAGGACATTCTTGAAGACCCAGGTGCAATTTTGGTTCAGTGACCCCTACAGGGTCAGCTGAGGTCATCCGAGGTCACCAACACTTTTTTTAATAACTCTCGACAAAATTAAGATAGGGACTTGAAACTGGCACCAGTGTGTTTGTCTCGTCAGGGCACGTCTCCCAATGTGCAACATGACCTAATTGGGTCACCACTTCACCTTGACCTGAGGTCAAATTTTTAAGTTGACCTAACCTGGTCACCATGGATATGATTCGAAGCGCTTTGACAATACAAACGCGATGGCGTCACAATTATTGCCGTATCTTTATTAAGTAAATATATTTTTGTGAAAACTGTTAAGCAAAAAATAACCTTTTTGATATTTGATGACCTCTGTAGCCTAAACTATTGACCTTAGCTCAAATCTGAGGAGACCATACCGATTGCATTTTTCAATTGATTTCCATTACTTTGTTTCCGTTTGTTCCTATCTATCATAGTTTCTGTGATATCTGGGACTTTATGGAGCGAAGTCCTAAAACTGGAGAGAAAAAATTGACCATTGATGGCCTCTGGTGACCTCAATATTGACCTGAGATAAAATATATGCCTGAAATAGTTTAAAAATGCATTTCGAAAAGCTTTCGAACGGTGTTATCGGTTTTTGCCTACGTTCTATAGGAGCCGAGTTAGAAGGGGGAGTCGACCCCCCCCCCCCCCCCCCCACCCGGGCACGGCGAAGGTGGCGCCGAGCACCGGCACGGCGCGGGGTAATGCAAAATAGCGTAATCGGTAACGTAGCAAAACATAACGTAACGTAATTCGGTAGCGTAGCTTTGGCCTAAAAAACAAACGTAGCGTAGCGTAATTCCGTAGTGTAGCATAGGGTAGGCCATCACTGGTGAGCAGTGCTGCTGCACGTCTTCCTCCAACTCTCATAGGAAATGGGTTACAACAAGAGTAAGGGACTTGCGTAAAGGAAAACGCAGATGCAACTTTGTTAAGCTTCGGCCCACTAAACAATATCGCTTGTACCAAGTGTTTTGCTCTTGGATGCATGGCCCGCACTTCCATAGACCTGTATGTACTTGCATACCTAAGGGTCCATATCCCCGTCATATTAATATATATATATATATATATATATATATATATATATATATATATATATATATATATATATATATATATATATATATATATTTATTTATTTATTTATTGACAGCTTTCGAATACATTCGGCACCCCCTTTACTTAGCCGACTTATCATCATTGTATCATTTTAAAGGCATGAAACTTCCCCTGGCGGCTGGAATTTCAGGCCATTACCAATCAATAATGTATTCAGAATTATTTGTTGCGATCTCATTGCCACCATAGAGTGCCTAATTGACTGGTGGACTGCCTAGTTGTCACTAATATGAAGAATCTTCCTGCATATCTTTTCCAGATCCGTTCTCTCCAATCACTCTGCTGCAGTCCTACAGTCTTCACCTCCAAAGTCAGCAGTACGGAAAGCGGTGACCCAGTCAAAACAGAAGTACCGCAGGTCGCCGCATGGTGGCAGTGTTGTCAGGCGGTCAGCAGTACAAGTGGTGATACCTCCTAGTTAATGTTGTACAAATTGTCTCCAGTTGATATTGTTGCTACACTGTGCAAAATAGGTCCACGTGGGAGCACATCAAACCTTACCAGATTCACTGACCCACTAATTATATCTTCACCATACTCGGAAGTTAGGTTTAACCGTTAACGTTTGTTGATGCAAACTATATATTGTTCTTGTGCATTATGTCAAACGTTCTTTGGGGGATCCACGACGTGATCAAGGCCACTATGTCTGGCGTCCAAATATTGAAGGGAAAAATAGTGAATATTGGAAAAAACCGAATTCAAACATGGGCATGCTAAAAATTCAACATCACATTAACATCCTCCCACGAACGTCGATGGAGGACGAACCTGTCCTGTTATAGTGTCAGGTCCTTCAGGTAGGTGGCGCACCAATACTCGCCTAAGGGACCCCAGGCCACGGGCTCTCAAACACGGCCAATGGGAGGGCGTTATACTTAGTCATGCTGCCCAGAACGCCAACTGTCGCTGATCACTTCCATTTCTACAGCAGGAAATGTGAGGTAAACTGTCATATATTGTGAAAAATGAACGACAATGAATTTAAGGAAGATAATTGAATCGGTGGACAGTGCGATATTAATATACGTGCCTAGAGAGGGGCTTGCCAGGTGGTTTGTGTTCATGTGACAGTTTGAGTGCAAAGTGGTGATAGCTGAAGAGTGTTTATGCGTAGAAAATGTGTTATGTAGAAGCTAACAAGGCGACCAGAGTAAAGTGATTGTATCGAAAAGAAAGAGTGTATTAATTTGTGTTTAGGCCTTATGGTGCCTTTTGGACGAGTGTCTTTGTGTCAACTGCTGTATATCGTGCAAGAGGTCAACATTGCAATTTGCATTGCAACAGAAAGTGGATGGATGTCGACTCTAATATGAGCTGACTTTGGACTTGGTTAAAACAATACGACGAGAAAGTAATAAATGTTTCAAAATATATGTATGTTTGCCCGTTTGTATTTGGGGAGCTGTGGCATGTGTGCTGATGTTACCGTATAGGTTTAACCCTATTTGTAACAGGCTCCTGGCTACCCCTATTTGTAACAGGGGGGGGAGGGCGGATTCCCCCCCCCCCCCCCCGGAGATCTCGAGATCTACCCGTCCGATTTTCAAAAATGAAACGGTGTTTGGTTCCCCTCAACACGATCTACATTTATAATTAGTACACAAATCTAAATTTTGGATAGGGGGCAACAGGGGGGGGGGGCAAAAACGACAAATTTTAGTGGTATTTTTGATTCAACATAGCTTTCATGTTTATCGACCGATTTTAACACAACTAATAGGAATCGATAGAGATTGAATCGGAAATTGATATATGACGGTGAAGTTTGAAAGTTCAAAAATCATAGGCGTGTGCAGGTCACTCATATGGGGGTGAAGTAAATGCGTAATAAAACCTTTTTTTTCTCTTTTTTTGATAAATGAAATGGTATGTGATTGAGACATTAGAAAAACAGTTATAAATCATATTTTTTTGCCATAGGCGGTACCAGGTTAGTGAAAAAGGGGGGTAAAATTGGGAAAAAATATTAACCGCAGACAAGTTGCTACCCAGCACTATAAATATGTTACTGATCATAGATAGTTCCTTTTTGCATGTTGTACTTCATCATAGGCGTATCCAGGATCCAAACTAGGGCGGCGCAAGACCTTTTGATAAGTATATTATCCGCTATTATGATACTAACTAGTCAACAGTGACTATTTCACTTACAACTTCAATTAACATTGCTTACCCCACTTTTTACCCTACCTGGACTCGCCTATTATCTTATAATCGTTCGTAGAGTAGCCTGTGGTGCGTGTTTCATCCGAAAACTGCAGTATGTTATGTCATTGTACGCCCATGCCTCTTAGTTTCCTTGCAATAATGACCCCCTTTCTTCCATTCCTGAACGCGCCTCTGCAAAACAAAAATGACTTTATTCCCTTTTCTGGTCTCATATGTGCATATATTATTATAAGCTAAACGTATATTGCGCAGTTATCGCTGGCATATCGTCATCACCATGCCAGTCACCCCCCTTTTCATGTTCCTGAACACGCCCCTGAAGCTCTATATGCAATAAATTATGCAAGTCATGGAAGCAGAAGCTATCTTTTACATCTTGATAGCTATAAATGCCCCTTACATTGCTCTATTGGCTTCCCGCCAAGCATTGCATACTTCCTGGAAACCCCCCTTTTTCAAGCCCCTGAAACCGCCTCTGCCATGCAATTTTGTATGATATTTCATTAACATTATCTAATTTGCACTTTTTGCAATCACGGTAAGCCGATGTAACTCCTTCATACTTGATGCAGTTAGGAAGAAACCGTGAAGATCGCATTTCCGTATTTTCGCCAAATGTCGCCTCCGAACCCACCCAAAACTGTGCCCTGGAACCGCCTTTGTTCAAGTTAAGAACTCAAAATTTTGACTCCAAATCCGGAGTTCAATTCTATGAAAAGTCCCAAAATTTCATGGGCCTGCTCCCAGCCGTTCTGGAGATATCTGCGAAAAACATGAGGGGGGCCGAATCCGCCCCCCTGTTACAAATAGGGTTAAGCACAAATAATAGGAGTCTCCTGTTATCTAAGGTTTACGAAATAATATATGCAGGAGGATGGAGTACTAATGAGAAAATAAAGTTCAAATCAGATTCGCAGACTACTCCCAGCCCTCCATGCCGTCTTAGAACCTCTGCACTTCGGTGGCGAGGGGTAGGAGTATTAGAAGAGGGGATATGGGATAGAAAAACAGTGTAGATAGATTATACTTTAACGCAGAGACTGTCTTTCCACTTTCAACTTACTATACAATCAAAGTAAAAGGCAAATCATACAGTGAATATTATAACGATAGTCAATCAAGTTCGTTCCCGTCGTCAAGGCGAAGAACATTATTTATGCTGCACGAACACCGGAAAGTAAAAATGTGATAATTGAGACCCAAGCAAGTGACAACCAGACAGGGGTGGAAAGAATCACCAGTGGGTCTCCGACCAAATGATGTTATGATAAAATGGTCTCCGGACCTTGGTCTCCGGCAAAAACGATTGTATATCTACTAGCAGTTTCTAGGCCACGTGTTTTCAGGAACGAGCATCTATGATTTATACTGCTGTTCTCTAACTCGTCGCTGAGTATTTGCTTTTTCAATATTATAAAATGCATATTTAGAATAACCACTTCCATACTTTTGAATATCTCCATCAAATGAAAACATACAACGAGTATACATATACAAATCCTTATATTTTGGAACATAAAGAAAATGCGTCCATCAGCACAACTCACCAGACACTTTCTAACGACCCACGTTACTCCGCCCAAGGCCATGATTCTATGCAAAACATATAAATAGGCGGTTCTGTCCAAGCTTAGTCGACATCCCAATGTTTATGCCAAGTGCTGCACCAAGCTCTACGCGGCAAAACTGTGCGCTGGAAAAAACATCCGGACCTGGCCGGAGACCCAAATATTTCCCCTAGGAAATATCAACGGTCATATATCAACGGAATATCATATATCAACGGAAATATCAACGGTAGGAAATATCAACGGCCCGCATGTCGAAAAAAATGTGTGAATGTGGAAAATGTGGAAATGTCGAATACAAAATCCAGACCTATCATGCTTAGGGAGCCATAACTCAGTCAAACATATAGATATTGTTTTTAAATTCGGTTTGGACATCGTTCATACTTGGTTCTCCAATATATTCCAGTTTTTTAGTATATTTGAAATTTTGTATTTGTGATCAACAAAATTGGAGAAAAAAAAAATCAAAATATAAAATTTCAAACATATTTAAAACACACGGAATATGTATGTAGGATGTCTCGGTCAGCTGATTGCGTTTGGCATCATCCTTAAAAGGAAATAATGACCTTTTCCACAACAATGGAGTTAGCACTTAAAATGGGAAGAAACACTCAACTCAAAAGTAAATCCAATCACATTTTGCATAAAAAATATCCCTAGTCGAAGTTATTTCAAGTTAAAGTTGATAAGCATTCCACACTTATAACTGTTGGTACTCAGCAAGTACTCGGCACCGAATTCACTGTCCGAGCTAAAATTAGCCTCTCTACGCATTAGTATTTATCATGAAGGCATGCAATATGTTTCCTGCGCTCTATCTTTGCGAATATGTACCAAACTTCTATGAACAATCAACAAGTATTTTAAAAGGTGCATTGGAACCGGCAGTTTAGTTTGGCCCCGTACGGCGACCTATTTAGTGTTCTCGACTCATTAAAAAATGGATGTTTTCCCCATGAATTTTCAACATACAGATATTCAATACATTACAATATACACATGCAACATTTATCTGAACCGTTCTCGAATGATCAATCAATAAACATTTCAGAAAACCGTGATGCATTCGGCGGACTAATTTAACCCCCTACGACGACGTATTTAGTGTATGCGATTTGTTGAGAGGTAATTCAACAAGAGGTATTCAACGTTGAACAGATTGAAACAAAAGCGCCAGATATGTCGAGCTCCCAATAGTGAAGGGAAAACACCGACCATGAACTCCAAAAGAAGTATGTACAGGGACCCGCAGTTGCTGTGGAGTTTCCTATTCAAATGGTGGGGCCACCGCCCCATCAACTTGGTGTTTTGCCCCACCAATTCTTGTCAGGTTTGGAGATTATCCGGCATTAAAATGGTCATTTTCACCCCAACCAAACAAAACAACCAAACAAAATTACATTTTGCCCACCAACTTTCTTAGAAAAGCTCCACCCATGGTACACACTAAAGTCCAGCTTATCTTCTCCTCTAGCGTATTTTTAACTGCAAATTAACACGCACAGTGGAGAGGGGTATGCCACTAACAAGCAATGGAGGGGGGGAGGCACTTTAGTGACCCCTAAGATCTCCGAAAGTATGAAAGCTAGAACGATCAAACTTACAGAATAGGTAGTTTCTATGATGATCTACATTTTATAAAATTTGCTTGACCTTCGTTCATTATCTTCAAGGTCAAACAAGGTCACGAAGGTCAAATCTGGCCAAATGTCACAATTTCGAAAATGTAACCTCTGTGACGTCACAGGTCACCAGCAATGTGTCCAAAGTTGTTTTCAGGGATGAACATTCACATTTTCTACCGAATGGCGTTTGAATCATCCAGATCGGACTGTTGGTTCCGAAGATATCGCTTTGCCGACATCGATTCTGGCCGCCATCTTGGACCAAAAATCCATATAACTCAAAAATTGATCGACCGATTTTCTTTTCTTTTGCGTCAAACGATCTGCTATTGAGTTGGCGTTAATGTCGCGCAAACAACACTACCCTGCTCTGCTTCGTTTTCGAGCTATTCACGAAAAACATGTGAGGGGGGGCAAAAAATCCTCCCCCTCCTCCATTGCGCGTGTTAACCCGCGACTTACTGGGGGGCTTTTGTTTTGCCCCCACCCGTTATTTTGCAATAACTTCTAAACCAACACCAGTATCGTTACGAATCTTGCAGTACCTTCTCTCACATCAAATCTACACATGTTATCCAAAGGAAAAAGATGAGGTTATGATAGGTCAACCGGGAATGACGTCAGAGTAACGTCATGTTCTTCGGTTTTTGTTGAAAAACAATGGTTTTCAGAAAACGCTGTCAAAGATGCCATGTTTGGGATAAATCCAATTGTTTTCAATCAAATTACTGATAATAGACCGGGCTATCAAACTGTTATCTCGGATTTTTTTTTAAATTCAAAATGTTTAGAAATTCAAATACATTTGTTTTTGTTTTTACAATATTTTCAAAAAGATCAGAATTATCCAAAAACCGGAACATTTGTGATCGAGACGTGTTCGGTAAATATGTGTACCAAATTTGAAGTCGATATCTTCAAAAAGGACTGAATTATGACCTTTAAATGACAAAAATCGACCACCTCTCACAGCATTACTATGCATAAAAAAACGCATTTCCGTTTTTGCTTTTCACTTCTATTTATATGGAACAAACAATGTTCTAAGGTCATTTTTCGCGTTCTAGACGAAACAAAACCCCATAAACATGTGCTACAACGCCTAATAACTGTAATCTTCAGTTTGACCTCGTGACCCCGGATGAACTTGACCTGACCCAAGGTCATAAACAGTTTAGAAAGGTACTTAGAAGTGTCAGATATACGAATCATACCAATTTGTCGACTGCTTATGCGTTTAATATCGCAATTTTGCGCGACAATTCCATCCATCGAGACCTTTAGACACGGTCAAACATTTTTTACTTGACCTGACCTGTGACGTCATCAGTGATAATGAGGTCAACAATATTAGATTTCCCTCGATAAATTTCCCAGGGCTATCGAATGATGCTTGCATTTTTACAATCAGTTCAGTAGTTCTGGAGATCCGAGGGGGGGGGGGGCAAAAAATAGCCCCCCCCCCCAGCAAGTCGCGTTATGAAATATACCCCAGTAACTCGCGGGTTAAGAAACAATAATAAATACATTCAAGCCGCATTACTGAGAGCTTCAAAATTGAAGCTGAAGCAAAATTGAAGCTGAAACCAAATTGAAGCTATTGAAGCAAAAATCAATTTTTCCTCCGCAAAGAGCGAAAAATGGAAATGGAAAAAAGGAAAATCAGTCAATAAATAAGGTGAGCCAATGCATCAATATATAATTTTGAAGCTCTCAGTAATGCGGTTTGAATGCAATTATTGTTGTTTCTTAATTAGCAGTCAAACATACCCTAGATAAGCCGGACCTTAGTGTGTACCATAGCAACTGCGGATCTCTACACCTGCTTTTTTTAAATTGAATTCCCCCCCCCCAAAAAAAAATCGAAGTAGAAGAAGCTGTGATTTCATTTTTAAATTGAGACTCGATCAATTCAATACCACCCATTTTCCAAAATTGGGCTTCGGTGGACTGTTGCGGTTTCGGGTTTTTTGGTGGACTCGTTACAAAGAGGTTCTACATCTTTGACACTGAGGTGATAAGTAAACCCCTACCACACCTACAACGTGTTAGTTTCTCACTTCTGTTATGCTTGTATTTATTGCTTGATGGACGCTCAAAAACGGAAGCATGTCAGGTTTCGGAGCTCAACAGAATTAAACGCGTTTAGGTGGACGTTCGAAATTTTAGCAACTACATTGGTTTATAGGGACACTGGACAAATGTGAGAGAAATGCTGTCTACGTGGACAAACGCTGTGTGTACGGTTGCCTGAGCTTGACCTTGATAATGTTCCCTAAGCTGTTGACAAAATACGCGAAATAAGGGGAATGGCGGGACGATTTACATACATGTTACATAAGAAAATGCAGAAAAATAGATAAAAGGTCAATATTTCCCTTTAACTCGGCATTGACTGGGGTCCTCAGCCGAACGCCATTGACTGGAAGGGGGCGTTAAACGCCCCCCCCCCCCCCCACCCTGGTTATCTTCCGAACCAATGATCCCAACGAGATGCGCAATGCGGCATTCGAAATCTCTCAATGAGATGAATCTAAAGCATGCTCAAACATTTGAAAGTGAGGTCAAATGTCAGGTAACGGTCAGGTCAAACGTCAAAATCGACGTATTTTAGTTTATGGGCCATACTTGCCAGCAAAAGCCATCGATTACGACCATGATCACGCAAAGTGCTGCCAAAGGTATTATACACAACCCACATGGGCTAAAGTGAGATTGTTGACAAAGGTCAGGGTCAAGGTCAGGTCACAGAAATTCACTATGCGCAAAATATCTACGAAAGTCATGCAACACATGTTGTATGGGTTATTTGCCACGTATAATTCAATAGTGATAGTCATTTTACCAACTGAATTCATTTACGTCAAGTTATTGTCAAGTTCAGGTCTAGTTCAGGTCACCGAAGGTCAACATTTGAAATTCATAAATATAAATAAAGAAGGCATGTTGATGGACCAGTTTTCTCGCATGAATACATTGCTGGCATTCATTTGTCTGTATCTGTTCAATAAAAGCAAAAAAAACGCAATTTCAAAATATAACGTTATGACTTACCCATACTTTAGATGTCATAAGTCAGTCAAAATTGAGATATCTGTTTTAAATTTGGTATAGTAGTTGCCTAGGTATAGTTCTCAGACATGTTTGTCGACTTTTTGAATATTTGAGATTGTGTGATCATTCCCCCCCAAAAAAAAGTTTTTTTAGTTTTTTTGGGTCAAAAACTAAACTAAAATAAAAATCCGAGATCGCTGGTTGCGATCGCTGGTTGCGATCGCTGGTTGCGAGATCGCTGACGCCCTTGCTATCTTTTGGCGTTTTTCGATTGATTTTGCTTCAAATGTGGCATTTGTACTGCCTGGCAAAGCTTAGCTGATTTTGGTTTACAACTCGTGTGTAGTGCTAAATTCGCTATAACTCGAGAGAGAAAAAAATCGACGAAATTTTCAAAATTTCACAAAAGACGTAACCATGATTAATAAGAAGGTACCCGAAGTTTTACGTTGATAGCACTATTAGTTTTTCAGCTATTGCGAAAAATCATCAGGAGGCGTTAAACGCCCCCCCCCCCCCCCTCCCAGTCAATGGTGGGTTCAAAGCCAATACTTATCACTTGATATGGGGAGCCTACAAAGGAGCCTAGGCAGAAAACATCGCATCGGTTTCTTTCTTTAAAGGATCGCCCTAAATATGTGCTGCTTTTCCACACTGATCCTATAGTGCAAGCGACGCCATTATAAATAATATCGTGCAGTATCACATTCGGGAAATAATTTATGGCCCTATGGCAAGGTGATAATGGCAATGGAGCTCATTCCAAATCATTTGATTTTGCATCACATTATGCTAGTGATTTTTTGGGACAACACTTTGTCTCCATGTCAGGAAACAAAAGGTCCATTTGTTATCCGACAGCAACTAGCCCTGCAACGAGAGTCCTCAAAATCGCTCACATCGAAGTGATTCCTTTTCGGCCTAAGCACAAAGGAAGCAGCTAGTCAGCACTGCTTGCCGGACGTGGAGGCCAGAGGCTTAGCCCAGGGGAAAAAATGTCGTGCCCCGCGCCCCGGTCAGCCCCACCTTCGGCCTGGTCACGTGACTAGCTACCGGTCAGACAGGCCAAAGGCAGTAAATAAATGACGTGCCCCCGCCCCGGTCAGCCCCACCTTCTGTCCGGTCACGTGACTAGCTACCGGTCAGGCAGGCCAAAGACAGGAGGGCAGCAAAGACATAATTTCCGCCACTGGCACTGTCGCCCAACTTAACTAAACCAGAGTGCTGTTTCACGGACCCTGCGGTTGGCTGCGGTTCGGCGGTCAGCAGTGGTCGGCAACCGGTGGGATAACGAAAAATGGGGATGGGGCGAAAGGTATGACGTCACACGGCCGCGTTCGGCTGCGTTTCCTGCGGTCGGTACGAAGCGACCGCAGCGACCGCAGGATGAAAGTCACGTAAAGTGGCGCAGCGCGGCATTCAGTGTTCATAAGACGCCTGCCTATGATGAAGCATTGAATAAAGGGGCGGGGCTTAGAGCCTGCGGTTGACCGCCGAACTGCAGGGACCATGAACAGCACTCGGCTCCCGCCACTGCATTGTCGGCGGATTGACCGTTCTAGCACGACACGGGTCCAAAAATAAATTATCGGGAAATTCTATGAAGCCTATACCGCTGTGTTCGTAATTCTTCATACCACATTGTTCTGGGCTTTGTTTTTTCAATGCGGGTGGTATTTCATGGCGAAAACCTAACTTAAACTTATACTTTCGGGTCGCGTCGGCCGGACCCGCCCTCCGCACATTTCGGCAGCGTGTCTTTGGAGCAAGAGAACGTGCCAAATTTGAGAAGGAAATGTACATACATATACACCAAAAGATAGCTCTGAATCTGGAGAACATAATGAACCCACAACTATTGGGAATCACGCAGTCGCTTATGCTGTAAATGTACACTAAAGTATTATAGACAAATGGTCGGTACAAACCTATAAAAAAAAATATATATAAAGGGACGTATAAAAAATGTACCCCGAGTACCCCGACAAAAATCATACCACATGTCTATGAGACGTGCTTTTTAACCCGCGCACTGCAGGGGGTTGATCCCCCCCCCCCCTCATGTTTTTTTCTTCTCAGATAGCGGAAAAACGGCGGCGCGCAGCGCCGCCGGGTTTTGGCACACCTGTTAGGATATCAATTGCGCACACTTTTAGAAAAATTACCTTGGGTCATCTCAGGTCAGGTCACCAGACCAGGTCAAGTGACCCCACCTCCAAAAACGTTTGCTGTTGTGCCAAAGCCAGAGTTAATCACCGATCAGTTTGCAACTTACAGGGTGTCATGAGGGCATAAGTACTTACAATTCGTTCATCTCGGAATTTTGATATCGGTGACCTAAGGTAAGGTCAATTTCGTCACCTCTCCATAATATGTCAATGGGGAAATATTAAAATGCTTCCTATTTCAAGGATATACATGATATTAGTCCAATTACTTCTGGATCATGTTATTATAGGATGTTCTTGATGATCCAAGTGCAAGTTTTGTTTAGTGACCCCTATGGGATCATTTGAGGTCACCCGAGTTCACCATCACTTGTTTGCCAATAACTGGCGACATAATGAACATAGATAAGTAAAACCGACATGAATGTGTTTGTCTCGTCGAGACACGTCTCCCTATATGCCACATGACCTACTTGGGTCTTGACCTAAGGTCAAGGTCACGAGACCTGTGGTCAATGTTTTATGTTGATCTAACAAGGTTACCATTTATATCATTCAACGCACCTTGACGAGGCAAACACAATGGCGTAAACAGTGTTTCATTAACATAATTGTATAAAAAGTTATCAGCAAAAAACGGTTGTGTAAAAAAAAATCACTTTTTTGACCTCTGGAGCCTCATATATTGACCTTAGATGAAATTTAAGTTCACTTTGTCGATTGCAAATTTCAACGGCTGGCGATCTCTTTTTCTGTTTGTTTCTAGCTAGCATAGTTGCTGAGATATATGGGAATTTCTGGAGCGAAGTCCTAAAACCGGAAAAAAATGGAAAATTTAAACTTCGATGACCTATAGTGACCTCAATTTTGACCTGACGTAAAAAATACTGAAATACTTTCGATAGAACTTGTATCAAGCTATCAAATACAGTTTTCCGCTTGTCGCTACTTAGCGTAGTTTTTTAGATCTCACGGGGGCGGAAATCACCCCCCCTGCAGTTCGTGTTCGGCGCAAACCTCCTGCAGTGCGCGGGTTAATCCATTTACATGAAAGAAGCAACAAATATCCTCTACCAGATCAAACGGGAAGAACAGTGCAAGCCATTTTCCCCGAGCGCCGCTGCGTTGGGGCCCGCGCGTGAATCGGTCTGCGCGCAAGCCGATTCACGCTGCTACGCGATTTGGAGATTATTTGGAGATTTTAGCTTCCTCTTTATATGCTCTTCCAAAAGGAAACCTGGCTTTTAGATTGTCAAAAAAGTACAGTTTGTATTTCTATAATTTGGATGCATTTTAAAATAAATTCAGTTTGGGCCCGGCCCGGACCGGTGCTATATATGGTGACCCAGGGCCGGGAAGCAGGTCAGGTCACGACCCACCGGACTCGAGCGAGTTGGGTGGAAGGATGTGCGTTAGCGATGTGAGTTAGCCTTTAGTGTCGGGGCCTCGAACCTTCCAGTGACAGATTTACTAGAGTACCTGGATATAAAAGTTAGCTAGAATATTGGTTCTTCTTCGGTGCTAAATTCTAGCGTAAGGTTTCTCATCTCCAAAATGATAAAGAAGAAGTGGGAGGCCGTGGGTCGAAGTAAGCTTAAATTTATCAGCACTAACAGGCAACCGCAAAGTGCTGAACAGCGATATCTGCTTGCCTTTACCCTAGCCCTAGCTTGCTGCCCTAGCTTGATCATGATCATGCCCTAGCTTGATCACGTCACTGGAACTTAATTAGCCACAGCAGTGGATTAGATCGGCACAGGCAACTCAATGGTGATTGGGTTGTTTGCTCACCTGTGACACGCCAATGCTTGATGTGAGTCGTGACCATGAATTTTGTATTATTGCGCCACTATTTTCTGTTCTTTTCTCGCTTGAGATAACATATTTGAAATCAGCGCATAAAAAGGACCTACGTACCCATTTGCAATGTCTTGCAGGCTGCCAAAGCCAGCTTTCGGGTCGTGTCGCGCTTGAAGGGCCAATCCGCCCACTGTGCACTGGGCCCATCTCATAAACGCAAACGAGCGCCAGCTGCGGTTAACATAATACTGATTTGAAACATGGCGTACCACGTTAACGTTATATTGTACGTGAGCCTGCCTTCACATTCATCACAGCCCAAAGTCCATAGTTCAAATCCCAGTCAAAGGTCACGGTCACGGGCTCGTTGGTATCCGGCAGTGACGTGGGCGATCAAACGCTGAACTACCGACTGCAACCGTTTCCTATATGTAATAGGGCGGAAATTTTACTCTGTGGAAATATTTTACTTATATTGCTTTTACTTCTCGATTAGATATTTCCACTGAGCATTGGACCAAGTACCATACATTTCCGCCCAAATATGGTCATACAGTTTAGGATTGATGCGTACCCAGAGTTTATACCAAGTCCCCCTCTACAATACGTACTATATTTCGTTTCACCTGCCACATTTTAAACCAGGAGATCAGGATTTCAACCAGGCAACAGCAAAGAAACAAAAAGGTGACAACTTATTCATCCGACAAAACCTTCACATGATGACATTTACGCCACGAATCAGACACGCCTGAGCGTACGTTACACATCGGGCGTCAGATGTCGGCCATTGCCGCAGGTTCGTTGCTACAGTGATCAGACGGTCAGCACTGTACAGACTGACTGCACAGACTGCTGTCAGTCTGTGTTTAACTGTTCAGAGTGTCTGATCGCCGTTAGTCTGTGTTCAGAGTGTCTGATCGCCGTTAGTCTGTGTTCAGAGTGTCTAACTGCCATCAGTCTGTGTTCAGAGTGTCTGACCGCCGTCAGTCTGTGTTCAGAGTGTCTGATCGCCGTCAGTCTGTGTTCAGAGTGTCTAATTGCCATCAGTCTGTGTTCAGAGTGGCTAACTGCCATCAGTCTGTGTTCAGAGTGTCTGATCGCCGTCAGTCTGTGTCCAGAGTGTCTAACTGCCATCAGTCCGTATTCAGAGTGGCTCACTGCCATCAGTCTGTGTTCAGGGTGTCTGATCGCCGTCAGTCTGTGTGCAGAGTGTCTAACTGCCATCAGTCTGTGTTCAGAGTGTCTAACTGCCGTCAGTCTGTGTTCAGAGTGTCTAACTGCCGTCAGTCTGTGTTCAGAGTGTCTGATCGCCGTCAGTCTGTGTTCAGAGTGTCTGATCGCCGTCAGTCTGTGTTCAGAGTATCTGATCGCCGTCAGTCTGTGTTCAGAGTGTCTGATCGCCGTCAGTCTGTGTTCAGAGTGTCTAACCGCCGTCAGTCTGTGTTCAGAGTGTGTAACTGCCGTCAGTCTGTGTTCAGAGTGTCTAACTGCCGTCAGTCTGTGTTCAGAGTGTCTGATCGTCATTAGTCTGTGTTCAGAGTGTCTGATCGCCATCAGTCTGTGTTCAGAGTGTCTGATCGCCGTCAGTCTGTGTTCAGAGTGTCTGATCGCCATCAGTCTGTGTTCAGAGTGTCTGATCGCCGTCAGTCTGTGTTCAGAGTGTCTGACCGCCGTCAGTCTGTGTTCAGAGTGTCTGATCGCCGTCATTCTGTGTTCAGAGTATCTGACCGCCGACAGTCTGTGTTCAGAGTGTCTGATCGCCGTCAGTCTTTGTTCAGAGTGTCTGATCGCCGTCAGTCTGTGTTCAGAGTGTCTGATCGCCGTCAGTCTGTGTTCATTGTGTCTGATCGCCGTCAGTCTGTGTTCAGAGTGTCTAACTGCCATCAGTATGTGTTCAGAGTGTCTGACCGCCATCAGTCTGTGTTCAGAGTGTCTGATGGTCGTTAGTCTGTGTTCAGAGTGTCTAACTGCCATCAGTCTGTGTTCAGAGTGGCTAACTGCCATCAGTCTGTGTTCAGAGTGTCTGATCGCCGTCAGTCTGTGTTCAGAGTGTCTGATCGCCGTCAGTCTGTGTTCAGAGTGTCTGATCGCCGTCAGTCTGTGTTCAGAGTGTCTAACTGCCATCAGTATGTGTTCAGAGTGTCTGACCGCCGTCAGTCTGTGTTCAGAGAGTCTGATCGCCGTTAGTCTGTGTTCAGAGTGTCTAACTGCCATCAGTCTGTGTTCAGAGTGGATAACTGCCATCAGTCTGTGTTCAGAGTGTCTGATCGCCGTCAGTCTGTGTTCAGAGTGTCTAACTTCCGTCAGTCTGTGTTCAGAGTGTCTGATCACCGTCAGTCTGTATTCAGAGTGTCTAACTGCCATCAGTCTGTGTTCAGAGTGGCTAACTGCCATCAGTATGTGTTCAGAGTGTCTGATCGTCGTCAGTCTGTGTTCAGAGTATCTGATCGCCGTCAGTCGGTGTTCAGAGTGTCTAACTTCCTTCAGTCTGTGTTCAAAGTGTCTGATGGCCGTCAGTCTGTGTTCATAGTGGCTAACTGCCGTCAATCTGTGTTCAGAGTGTCTGATCGCCGTCAGTCTGTGTTCGGAGTGTCTAACTGCCGTCAGTCTGTGTTCAGAGTGTCTGATCGCCGTCAGTCTGTGTTCAGAGTGTCTGATCGCCGTCAGTGTGTGTTCAGAGTGTCTAACTGCCGTCAGTCTGTGTTCAGAGTGTCTGATCGCCGTCAGTCTGTGTTCAGAGTGTCTGATCGCCGTCAGTATGTGTTCAGAGTGTCTAACTGCCGTCAGTCTGTGTTCAGAGTGTCTGATCGCCGTCAGTCTGTGTTCAGAGTGTCTAACTGCCGTCAGTCTGTGTTCAGAGTGTCTGACCGCCGTCAGTCTGTGTTCAGAGTGTCTGATCGCCGTCAGTCTGTGTTCAGAGTGTCTGACTGCCGTAAATCTGTGTTCAGAGTGTCTAACTGCCGTCAGTCTGTGTTCAGAGTGTCTGATCGCCATCAGTCTGTGTTCAGAGTATCTGATCGCCGTCAGTCTGTGTTCAGAGTATCTAACTGCCGTTAGTCTGTGTGCAGAGTGTCTAACTGCCGTCAGTCTGTGTTCAGAGTGTCTGATCGCCGTCAGTCTGTGTTCAAAGTGTCTGATCGCCGTCAGTCTGTGTTCAGAGTATCTGACCGCCGTCAGTCTGTGTTCAGAGTGTCTGATCACCGTCAGTCTGTGTTCAGAGTATCTGATCGCCGTCAGTATGTGTTCAGAGTATCTAACTGCCGTTAGTCTGTGTTCAGAGTGTCTAACTGCCGTCAGTCTGTGTTCAGAGTGTCTGACCGCCATCAGTCTGTGTTCAGAGTATCTGATCGCCGTCAGTCTGTGTTCAGAGTATCTAACTGTCGTTAGTCTGTGTTCAGAGTGTCTAACTGCCGTCAGTCTGTGTTCAGAGTGTCTAACTGCCGTCAGTCTGTGTTCAGAGTGTCTAACTGCCGTCAGTCTGTGTTCAGAGTGTCTAACTGCCGTCAGTCTGTGTTCAGAGTGTCTGATCGCCGTCAGTCTGTGTTCAGAGTGTCTGATCGCCGTCAGTCTGTGTTCAGAGTATCTGACCGCCGTCAGTATGTGTTCAGAGTGTCTGACCACCGTCAGTTTGTGTTCAGAGTGTCTGATCGCCGTCAGTCTGTGTTCAGAGTGTCTGATCGCCGTCAGTCTGTGTTCAGAGTGTCTAACTGCCGTCAGTCTGTGTTCAAAGTGGCTGATCGCCGACAGTCTGTGTTCAGAGTGTTTGATCGCCGTCAGTATGTGCTCAGAGTGTCTAACTGCCGTCAGTCTGTGTTCAGAGTGTCTGATTGCCGTCAGTATGTGTTCAGAGTGTCTGATCGCCGTCAGTCTGTGTTCAGAGTGTCTGATCGCCGTCAGTCTGTGTTCAGAGTGTCTGATCGCCGTCAGTCTGTGTTCAGAGTG
Organism: Chirona hameri; assembly: GCA_036785665.1. Classification (NCBI taxonomy): domain Eukaryota; kingdom Metazoa; phylum Arthropoda; class Thecostraca; order Balanomorpha; family Balanidae; genus Chirona; species Chirona hameri. Next base: position 26,689 of record JAXIVJ010014934.1, read on the forward strand.
TCTGATCACCGTCAGTCTGTGTTCAGAGTATCTGATCGCCGTCAGTCTGTGTTCAGAGTGTCTGATCGCCGTCAGTCTGTGTTCAGAGTGTCTAACTGCCGTCAGTCTGTGTTCAGAGTGTCTGATCGCCGTCAGTCTGTGTTCAGAGTGTCTGGTCGCCGTCAGTCTGTGTTCAGAGTGTCTGATCGCCGTCAGTCTGTGTTCAGAGTGTCTGATCGCGGTCAGTCTGTGTTCAGAGTATCTGATCGCCGTCAGTCTGTGTTCAGAGTGTCTGACTGCCGTCAGTCTGTGTTCAGAGTGTCTAACCGCCGTCAGTCTGTGTTCAGAGTGTGTAACTGCCGTCAGTCTGTGTTTAGAGTGTCTAACTGCCGTCAGTCTGTGTTCAGAGTGTCTGATCGCCGTTAGTCTGTGTTCAGAGTGTCTGATCGCCATCAGTCTGTGTTCAGAGTGTCTGATCGCCGTCAGTCTGTGTTCAGAGTGTCTGATCGCCATCAGTCTGCGTTCAGAGTGTCTGATCGCCGTCAGTCTGTGTTCAGAGTCTCTGACCGCCTACTGTATGTTCCGCTGCCTGACAGCCGCTGACGTCCCGTCAGTCTGTTACGCTGACGTCCGCCGCAGCCCGGTCGTAGTACGGCCGTCACCCGCCCCCACGTGTCTCAGTACGGGCAGTGGCCGCGTGCGGTGACTCGTGGGCGGGCGGGCAGCGGGTTGAGAGGAGACCCGGCTCTGCGGCCCTGTGGAGTGTATAGTGTGGAGTGTGGAGTGAGCGGCGCGGCCACCGGCGCTGGCTGCGGCTGACGGCGGGCGGCTGACGGCTGGTGTGGAACCGGGCCCACAAGGGCCGGCGGCGACAACTGGGGCGGATCAGACACATCACGCAACACCAGCGTTCATCTCGGCCGATATTCGAGGCAACGTAAGACAGACCGTGCCTTTCCAGCGCTCGTCGGGCTTCCTCCAGCGGCACTGCATTGGCCAATCTCAGCTCCGAGGGGTCACTACTGAAATCCGCGTGGTGTGTCAAGTGTGCGTTAGTGGCATCAGTGACGTCAAAAGCGCCAGGAGCGTCAGGAGCGTCACTGCGCCAGGAGCGTCACTGCGTCAGGTGCGTCAGGTGCGTTAGTCAACCTGCTGCTCCCTGACCCGCACATCTGCGTCTGTCACACATGTCAGCTCGGCCACCATGAGGTCTGCACCCATCATGCTGTTGCTGCTACCCCTGCTGCTGCTGCTCTCTACCGCTGCTGCACTGCCGGCTTTGCCTGCTGCGCCTCCCGCACCTCCAACACCAACGTCACCGACTCTAACGTCACCGACACTAACGTCACCGACACTAACGTCACCGACACTAACGTCACCGACACTAACGTCACCGACACTAACGTCACCGACACTAACGTCACCGACACTAACGTCATCGATACCAACATCACCGACACCAACGTTACCCAAACCAACGTCATCGACACAAATGTCACCGACACCAACGTCCTCAACATCAACGTCACCAATATCAACGTCACCAACATCAACGTCACCAACATCAACGTCACCAACATCAACGTCACCAACATCAACGTCACCAACATCAACGTCACCAACATCAACGTCACCAACATCAACGTCGCCAACGTCATCGTCACCAACGGCACCGACACCAGCGTCCTCAAGACCAACGTCACCAATAACAGCAGCAACGTCACCCACACCAACGTTATCGTCACCAACGCCATCGATACCAGCGACCTCAACACCAGCGTCCTCAACACCAACGTCACCAACATCAACGTCACCCACACCAATGTCACCGACACCAACGTCACCCACACCAACGTCACCAACAAATACGACACGACAGACTACGACTCCCACGCCTCGGACGCCTCTGGTGCCTGCAGGGTGGCCGCTGGGGCTGCAGGGGGCTGGAAGAAGGGCCATCGGGCCATTTCAGCCTCAGTCGCTACCTGCCGAACCGCTGACGCCTCTGCCAGCTAATGCATTCAGTCTGAACAGCCAGCAGTTGCAGCAGAGTCTGCGGAGCGGCTCTACCGGACCAAGCTACGAGGCACTGCTGTTCTCCGACTCCCGTGAGTACAGCGCTGTACCGACCATCGCTGCAGTATCTCTCTCAGGCAGGTTACCAGTCATCAATTCGCCGAACTGGAATTACCAGGCGGTGTTAAAGGAAATAGTTCACCTTCAACATGGGGTTTTGAACTGAAATAGCAGTTTTGTAGCCCGTGTTGAGAAATCCCTGTCTGCAGCTTTTCTTGGCTGAAAAGACTCACCAGCCGAAGATATTTGACTTTTGGGCGAAGGAATGCGGCGCATATATGATATACCGTACCGTCTGAAAGAGCCTGCTTTGCATGGAGCAGGCGCAGATCAATAACGCACACCATCAAATTAATAATTTACGACCTTCTGTCCTGAATTGGCGCGATGTAGGACCATTTTTGAAGAAAAAAAGAGAGAAAAAACTGTATTAACAAATATAATACAATCATGTTCTGATAAATTTTCCGAAGGTGAACTATTTCCTTTAAGAACACTGCCAGAGCCAGCAGTTTAGCAGTTTAGCCGGCCAGTCTAGCTACTTGGGGGGGGGGGGGGGGGGGTGGGGCGTCCGTCATCCGGTCATGGAATCACTCGCGACAGCTCTGGTTCACCGATATCTGGGCACTTGACCTTGTCGGGCCTTGGCTAACTAATCAACGTTATCGGCATGCTTGTTAGTTCGTGGTGATTCGACGGCTAGCTGGCAGAAAATACTCGATTGCAATCGAATTCTCGATTCGAAGTATGTGCCCTACTGACAGTCATTGGTGACTTCTCCAGGCAGGGTGACATTTGCTGGAGGCGACCTAACTCCCAGGAGGACGGGAAGCGCAGCACTTCTGTTTGAACGAGAGCTGTCGAACCGTGGGGCAGGTGAGGCCTGCACATGTTGACCCGACAGAGGCTGACACGACGGCAGTTGGTCACTGCCGCTTTTAGCGAAATTACGGATATCTTTTTGTGCCTCAACATCGCTCACTATGCATTAAACACGCTTGTTCCGTGCTGCAATGTGAAAAGTGGCCACTGATAGTTGTGCTTCAGAGAAAGGTGTTGCTGGAAGGCTATGATGATGGTGAGAAAAAGTTTTGAAAGCCGATGTTGGCCGAAATAATGTCGATGTCATTACAGCTCAAGTTCACTTTTAGATGTTCAACGATCAGCAGCAAGATAAATCAGTTTATATTTACGTTTCTTTTGTTTTCATCTTATTTATGTATTCATTCATTTAGTTTGCTCTAGTTTATTGTGATTCCCATATGCGTACCCAAGGGCGGGGGGTGGGGGACAGGGTAATCCACCCCCCCCCCTGAAGGTCCGTACGTGCCCCTTTGGCCATATGTGCCCCTTTGGAAATAGGGGCACCATGTGATAACAGGGGCAATAACATCCATTGGAGGGTCGGCCGGGGATCCTGGAAGGGCGGCTGGGCTCCTCGTGGATCGACCGGGGCACCTAGAGGGTGGACCGGGGCCCTTGGAAGACCCATCTAGGGATTCATGGATGAACGACCAGGGCCCCTGGAGCGACGACTGGTACCTTATGCACATCTCATCCAAAATTGCCCCCCGGAGTGAATCCTAGGTACGCCACTGGTGATACCTTTGACTATAAGAATATTATTTTATAATCGGTATTTTAATATTTGTTTTGTTGATTATCTCTTCTTTATATTTTATTGACGCCTCGCTCTTTAATCAAAAGGACAATTGGTAGCAATATTTTGCTTCCATATTTTGATTACCTTGGTCTTCCTGATAGAAAATACTCGCTTAGTGTTACGATCCTCTGACGCCTATACGTTTATGTCTCGTTTTGTTTTTGCTTTCACACTGCTATGCTAACTAGGACACAAGCCCATAAATAAAGGTCGCCTGTATGCATATCCTGTTGACCGTCCCTGTCTGCCCCAGATCCTGTCATCGACGTGTCCCTGACCAACAACGTGACGCGGACGGAGCGTCACATGCGCGTCACAAACGTCACGGCCTTGTCACGGAACGAGACCCGGCAGCTGGAGGGCGGTCGGCCGGGGTCGGCCGGTAACTCCACGAGCCGCCTGCTGCAGAGAACCCGGCGGACTGAGGTGCTCAACACGGACACCGAGTCACAGGGCGCGCGGCGTCGAGGTCAGAGTCAGCTTCGGTGAGTTCTGAGTGATGTGCTCAACACGGACACCGAGTCACAGGCGCGCGGGCGTCGAGGTCAGAGTCAGCTTCGGTGAGTTCTGACTGGGGTGCTCAACACGGACACCGAGTCACAGGCGCGCGGCGTCGAGGTCAGAGTCAGCTTCGGTGAGTTCTGACTGGGGTGCTCAACTCGGACACCGAGTCACAGGCGCGCGGCGTCGAGGTCAGAGTCAGCTTCGGTGAGTTCTGAGTGATGTGCTCAGCACGGACACCGAGTCACAGGCGCGCGGCGTCGAGGTCAGAGTCAGCTTCGGTGAGTTCTGACTGGGGGTGCTCAACACGGACACCGAGTCACAGGCGCGCGGCGTCGAGGTCAGAGTCAGCTTCGGTGAGTTCTGAGTAGGTAGGCACCGATGTGCTCTGTAGATGGTGATGCCAGTCAAACGATGACATCATGTCAACTCCCATCCATTAACTCCCACACTGTGTGCATTAATTCCTGCAACATGATCGAATTCATTTCCAAATATATTTGGACTTTCCCGCCACTCTCGTCGGTACCTTTGCTAGCTGTGGCCCATTATCGACAAGTGAGGATATCCTCGCTGTCTATGTATGACCTGTGACCTACAGATGTAAAGGTACACCGACTGTCACCATGTGACCTGCAGACGGAGATGGCTCAACGTTGCAGGTGACGGCCGACAGCAGACGCACGATCACCGACACCGCGAGGGATATCGGCCTCCGTCAGAGCGTCAGGAACTCAACAGACATATTCTCAGAAACGGGTGCGATCATGGACTATAGCCGATAAGATCAGTGTATTTTGTATTTATTTTTCAATATCAGTTTTCGCTCTGTTTCGGGCATGTCATGACCTTCATCAATCTTATGATATACATATTTAAATTCAGTGATGTTAGAAAATCAGAGATGAAATATATGACGATTTTCTGCCAGGGACATGCAGTACCTACTTCTATATTGCATCAAAGACACGTTCATACCATTGCATCGTATACGCTGTAGTTTGATTTTTGTGTGTGCATTATTTAGTCATTTCATTTTTTTCCAGATAATTTGTTTGCGTTGTACGTTGTACGTTTAAATGTCGCTTTAAAAATAAAATATCGCCGACTTAAAATTATGACTGCACTGTTAGACGACTTCTATGCCTCATATACTTAACAAACACAATTTGCTGATTTTATTCTGTTAACTTTGTTAAGTTGCTAATATCGTAAGCATTTATATTTGTGATGATTTATTTATCAAGTCAATGCAAAACAAAATACACGGGATGTAGTCTGTATCTTGCAATCCCTTAACGTGAACTTTTTGAAATAGCTATTGAGAGATAACAACAAAAATCCCAATACAGGTTGACGTAATTACACAACTAACTTAGATTCTCAACCGTTCATAGCGTGTCATGCAATAATCTAACAAATGGCTCTAAACCATGCAGATTTCTCAAGACGAATTCGTTCTCTGCGGCGAGTTAGAGACCGTTCCGACAGAGCAAGCATAGAAGAAGCACAAACAAACTTTGCCGTAACTCGCAGCAGAATTCCAATGTGAATACGAAATGTAAGTATTGTTTGAATGATCCCTTTCATTGCTTACTTAACGTGTTCCGATCGCTGCACTGCGATCAAATACATCTGAATATCCTTCATTGTTTGTTGCATGTACAAAATGAAACAAACGCTGTTCTTCCACTTCATACTATTTCCTTCATTTGATTACGCAATTAAACCTTCCTAGATCTTAACTAACTGCATCCTCGCTAGATGCAACATGCGCTGAATCATGCATATGCTTTGAGTGGTTATGACTCCAAGTCTTATTGAACCCTGTCAATTGACTGCTCCATGTCTGAGTCCTAAGACGGAAAACCCCTTGCCACACGAATATGTCTTCTCAGGTAAATTAACTCATTCTTGAACGTCCACGCCTTTTCCTTGTTTTGTTGAGTCATCAAGAGCAGCATCTCCGCCAGATGCTTCATCATCTGGAAGTGAATCGTGGAGTGAAAGCTGAGGAAGGCTATCCTTTACCAGACTATTCATATCCAGATCAGCAAAAGAAGTGCAGCCCAACTTCTTTGCTAGATCGCTTATTTTGCTTGTAGCCTGCATTATTGTTTCATCTTTGCCTTGAGGC